>JAOTQR010088879.1:0-33952 GCA_025774065.1 Solanum ossicruentum
TGAAGACCAAAATGGTCTTATTTGAACAAGAGGGGGTACATATAGGCAACAAAGTTTTTAAAATTGCATCATAAGGGCTTCTAGTTAGTCTAGAGATCAATTAGGTCCCAAACTTTTCTATTTTAATCTAATTAAGGACTTCCGACTTCACTTTAATTTTTATCCTTAATTTAACGAGAGTACGGGGTCTAACAAATAGTCCATAATTATATGTTGTTTGGACTAGTTTTGGATCTGTATTGTTCAATACTATAAGTTTATAATATACTTTAAGGGGCTTTGTGTTCTATCCTCTAAGTTTTTGTGGGTGATAATATGGAGATTCTATATTATTATTCAGGTAGATGGATACTTGGATAATTAGCTAAGATAACAATGTACTTTATATGCAAAGGAATTTTGTGGTGTAATTTCGGAATAAATTGAACATTATCTCCATCAGTAGTATATATGACATGTAATAGTCCATAATTATATGTTGTTTGGACTAGTTTTGGATCTGTATTGTTCAATGCTATAAGTTTATTATATACTTTGAGGGGTTTTGTGTTCCATCCTCTAAGTTTTTGTGGATGATAATCTGGAGATTGTACATTTTTATTCAGGTAGTTGGCTACTTGGATAAATTGGCTAAGGTAACTAAGTACTTTATATGCAATGGGATTTTGTATACGTTTTTTGGTTATTTCAATATAAGTACCTGTTTGTGATTTTGGTATTTGGTAGATAAAGTCTGTTTTCTTGGGTGTAGGTTGCTCTGGCTAAGTCATTGCATTTTCTGCCCCTGGAGTACTAAATTCTGCTATTATAGCTATTATAAATTTTTAGAGAATATCACAAATATCTGTTGTAGGTTGTGCATTTGCATCTATTTTCAAATGTAATTTCTTTTTTATTTCATCTTTTAGATTTTCATACCATTCTCTAACATTTCCTACGAGAGTAGTTACTATATATTATCCTACTTTGCCTATTAGTATCTTGGTTTGTAATATAATTTTTCTATTTTTGCTGCCCATTTATGGATATCTTTAATTACATTTTCTGAACAATCTAAACATAAATACGGGTTATTATCTCCTGCAGTTGTTTTTTCTACATCTATGATATTTTTAAGTAATATTGCTCCCCATATTTTATCATTCCTATAACATAGTAAAAACATAGTGTCTTAATACGAATGAAGTATCAAGAGATAAGAAACATAAGGGTCAAAAGTGGCAAATATTTGGTGCTCATGCACTTATATCCATCTGGTTCTGGTGCTCGCTCTCCTCTTGGGAGATCTGGGATGCAGCTGTACTCGAGCTACCGGCTCCATGTAATATTTGCTGCTCCCAAGCCTTCCTCAGTTCCTCCATAGCTGAAGACTCTCGAACCACCTGATCTATAATTCGCTCCTCCAACTCTGCCTCCTCCTCTGCTATCCTCGGTCGCTACTGGCTCATAGCTGCATCATCACTCTCCAAGTGCCTCTTCCCGTGGACATGTGGATGATCCTCAAATAAGTCAATGAAATCATCACCCTAAGGTGCCTCCTTCGGGGCTTCTATCGGGGTTGAACATTGCCAAATTCTAATTTACGACAGCCATGTTAGTAGGTCGAGCTCCCTCTAGCCTCTGCTATTACTTGTCGTCGAAACCGTTGACCCTAGCATTCCACCATAGCAATTCTCTAGTCTAATTCAACAAGAGTGAATGCCTTGGCCCTCTCCTCCGATTCCCAGACTTCCTCATGCACCCATGGCTTGAGCTGGTCTATCAACCTACCCAGTTGGGCCTCTATCCTAGTCAACCTGTGTACCAAAGCCTGAAAATGAATAACAGACATTATAGGGTAGTCTATAGAAGTAAATTAAGTAGCAAATGGCTCTGGTGCAGGTGTAGCTATGGAGGGCATCGCCTCAATATTAACAGTTGGAGGCTGCTCTAGTGTAACTGAAGTGGAGGTGGTAGGAACTGGAGTCTACTCCTATATAGGTAGCTCGTACGGGAATGGATCTGGTATGGGGGAGAAGCTCCTCCCGGTAAGGCCACCGAGTTCTCATGTGCCTTGATCAGGGTGGATACATCGTTTGTAGGGCCTCTACATCTGTGTCGAGGTGGAGAGAAAACCAACTCTGGCCTCAATGCATAGTCTATGTATCAAGATAGGGAATGATGATGAGGTGTTAGTCCAGAGTCATGAATTTGCTCCACTATGATGCGTGCCCAGTTTATCTCATAGCCAGCCAAGATACTTGCTAGTAACATTATCTGTATATGTTGGCCTAATGCACGATCGAATGATAGACCACTAGAATTTGGCCTGAAAGGAGAGGAGAAACTAAAATATCGACTCGGCATGGTTTGTGACACACGCTGGCTTGGCACCACCCTCATGTATGTGGATAGCCACCCATCGGACAAGCTTCGTTCTCAAGTCCACATACTTCCCTTTCACCGCTAGCCTCATTCTCAATCCTATTATCATACTCGACGGTGGAACGTGGCATCCTGTAATTCGGCCCAAACTAAACCCTACGAATGGTCTCCTCTTAAATGTTGACTCTCTGACCCCGGACTAAGATCTCCCGCAGTCTAGGCTGATCAATGGGCTTCTTCCCCTTTGAAAGATCTCTGAGGATGAGAGCAGCATAGAACTCTTGAATTAAATATGGGGAATACTTGCCAAATCACCCTGATAACCGTCGAAGTCCGTGCTGATCAATCTCTTCCTCTATAGCCGAAACCATGCTCAACCCTAAATCCTTCAACCTTGATTCTTTGAGAAACTACCTGACAAGCTTTCCTTATCCCTTTAGCTCTAACCCCTATTGTAGATTTCTTCCATACTCGGAATTCCCCATCAGACACGCCTAGAATTAGTAGTGGAGATAGATGGATCGAATGGGGGCTATGACTCTGCCTCACCCTGTTAAGTCTGTGATGCCTTATGAGAATTTGAACTACTTTAGACTCATCTTCATCACCCTCCTCTTCAGACTGGGATGTACTCTCATCTACTCTGGGGGCATATGCAACTCTAACCCTTGTTAGGGGCACCTGTGCGTCAGGTTCAATTCGAACCTTGTGGACCTCCTCTGAACCCTCTGTCTGCTCAGTGTCGGAAGCCTCATCTTTCAGTTTTTCGTGAATGGCTCGGATAGAATTATATTTTGGAGGTATTGTACTAGAAAATTACACCATGTACCACAAGTGAGCAGCATAGTTGTAACACCATCAGTACACATACAAAGAAAGCAACAAGAAAAAATAAGAACAAAAAGTAAAACGCAAAAAAAGTTGACACTGTACTAGCAGAAAATTTATAGGTACAAGGCATAGGTACGACTCATAGGGTGATCTACGATTCGTAGCTTGGGCCCGTATCAATTTTCAAAAACATTTCAAAGCTCAAAATAGGTCTATGAGACCCCCATTACAATTCGTAGAAGACATTATGACTAGTAGGTGGGTCTTATATGGTAAATGTTAAGGAACCACAGGTGACTGTTGGCTCTTATGAGGGACCACTATGACCTATAGGACCACTTACGAATAGTATGAGGTCCTTGTAGCAGAAAACAGTAGGCACCAGTGGTGCATTCAACATTGCCACATGAACCACCAATTTCAATAACCCTAAATCTAATGGCATCGAAGAAAGATTTCACTCACATAACAAGCACATATATATATATTCACAACCCTAGTTATGAACATTCAGACCAATAATTTCCCTACAAATATTCAGACAACGACTTCCCAACACATTGAAAAGTTACCCAAAATTTTTTGATCCCTAAACTCATAGCAATCAACACCAACACATCATCATGGGAGTTCAAAGGAATCCAAAGTGAATATGTACACTGGGTATCTCAAACGATCAATCTCAACCCCAAATGCACACCCATAATCAAATTGCACCCTGACATGAATCCAAGTATCAATCAATCATTAAGCATTCACCACAATAACCATAATCAACACTAGATATGATATAGTATTGACATCACCATTAACCAAGAAAGGTGAATTTGCAATTTAAGACAACAATAAGGAATTTTAATTGAAAAACCCTAGTTCTCATATTTAGACAACCATTCTCTCATGGGCACTTCCAATATCATCACTAAACACACAATCATCAAACAATATGCAATGATCATAACATTTTTGTTAAAAATTTAACCATGAAAACATACAATTGAGAGAATGATAAAGAAGTAGATGCACTGAGAGATAAAGGGGAATTCCAACCCTACAGAAATGGACTCGCCAAAAGAAATTATCAAAAATTGACAATGATTGCTAGAAATGGGTTGGAAAAGTGGGGGAAATATTATGGAACACTTTGGGGGGAAGGGAACCATTTAAAAATGGGGAAATTAGGGGTCAAAATGTTTTTGACTCTTAATGTACCCTTAGTGGGTGGACTTGTAAAATTCTGCAGATCAAAGCTCTGAAACCACGACTACGAGTCCTAGGGCATCCTATAACTCATAGGTCCTGGTTACCTAGCAGACCCGAACACTCAGAGAAATTCAGAAATCATACCTAGGCACTACAATCCCCACTTATGACTCATAGGGGACCCTACAAATCATAAGTTTGGATCCTAGTGTATGTGCCAACTTTCATTCACTTCTGTTTTCTTTTACGGAAAAAGAATACAAGTGTAGTGTAGAATACGACTCATAGGCCTGGTCGTAGAGGCTACTTCAATTACCATTCCTCACATATTCATCCTTGGATTCACACTTGAAAAGCAGAACTCAAAATATACCAATCTTCAAAACAACACAACTGATTCAATGACTTTTTTTTAAAAAAAATCAAAGAAAAAATCAAGCCACTTCCTAACAATTCAAACAACAAAGAGAAACTTAAAAACAAGCCAAAAACTTAAAAGATATTTGGGTTGCCTCCCAAGAACGCCATGATTAACATCGTGGCTCAACTTAGTTATCATCTATTACCGGAAATCCTCAATGGCCCACACTTCGCTCTTGAACTCCTCTGGGTGCTTCATTGATTGGCGTATGTCAAAAACAACCTCTGCATCATTGACCCTGAACCAAAGATGACCATAATCTATATCCACTAATGCTCTGCCGGTGGCCTGAAATGGTCTTCCCAGTATGATGGGCACCTCAAAATCAACCTCACGATTAAGGATCACAAAGTCCACAGGGAAGATGGGTCTATCAACTTTTGCAAGCACATCAAAAAGTATCCCTTCCAGCTTTTTGATAGTTCTATCCGCCATGACTAACCGCATACTTGTGGGAGTAGAAGTACCAAGACCAAGCTTTTTGAAGATGGAAAGAGGAATCAAATTAATACTTACTCCTAAATCAAGTAATACCCTTATGGACTCTAAATCACCAATGGTGCAAGGAATGGTGAATGCACCAGGGTCTTCCCTCTTTTGGACTAGGCATTTAGTCATGATGGCACTACATTGTTGGAGCTCTTGCGAATGCTCTTGTCTCAAAGTGTGCTTGTTTATCACCAAATCCTACATGTACTTGGCATACCCATACATCTTCTCCAAAGCTTCTAAAAGGGGGATATTAATGGAGAATTGCTTTAAAATCGAAAGAAAATGTTTCAATTTGCCATCCTTCTCTTTTTTCTTGAGTCTTCGAGGGAAAAGAGAAGGGGGTCTTGGAATAATCATGGACTTATACCTTATGGGTTGCTCTTTTGATTCGTTCATGCTAGCCTCCTCACAAGCACTTTTCTTATGGCTATCATCCACAGCCATCGACCTTGGGGGATCTATAGTGCTTTTTCTGATTCTCGTCATGATCGCCCTGCAATGCCCATCTTTCATTGGATTTTGAACTGTGTTGCTTGGCAAAGTACCTTTTTGGCATTGGTTCAATTCAGAAGAAACTTGACCAAATTATTACTCCAATTATTTGATAGCCACCTAGTGAGACTCCATCTTTTGATTTATACTTGAAATATCCAATCTTATCACTTTCAAGGTCTGATCTTGATGGTCGACTCTCGTCAATAACTTGTCAATCATTTCTTCAATCTTAGAGTTGCTAGATACGACATTAGGGTTTCGGGAAGGCACATAGAGAAAATTTCTATAACCATCTATTTGCCTCCATTCGACCTCCGGTGCGCTTTATCTTTCATAATAACCACCACGGTTATCTCTACACATACCCTCTCGATTGTAGTTTCGACCTTGATTTTTGGAACCTTGCCTCCAATAGTTCGAATTGGACCTTGGGCATAGTATTAGAAACCCGCCGCATGGTTACTCACAAACAAGCATCCTCACCAAAGAAAGGTTGTTCATACATGGGAGTCTTAGGAGTTTGGTGAGATGCCACATGGATGCTTGCTTAGTTTTGCTTCAATACCAAGTCTATACTTGTGCAAAGTTGAGCAAGTTGTTATACGATCTCTTTATTGGCCTTAGCTTGCTCATTGTTGGTATTCATCGCATAAGTACTTTTGGTTGCGTACCACTCTCTCTTTGACCACCCAAGCTCAATTCATTTTGACCACTTGCTCCATTCTTTTGACAACTCATACAAAATGTTGGTGTAGAAACATACCACCCATAGTAGTGTCTCCACATGCCTGACTGTTTTCGTCAAGAGCTCGGTAGAAGATTTCAACTAAATAATCATCTACAATTTTATGATTAGGGACCATCTTCAAACAGTTGTTAAACCTTTCCCATGTCGTGCTTATCGAGTCAACCGATAATTGCTCAAAGTTATTAACTTGATCTTTAAGCTTGAGATTTTTGGACCTCAGAAAGTACCTTTTTGAGAAGGTTCTTTGTAGCTCGACCCAACTAGTGATCAAACTTTGAGGAAGCTCAGATATACATATTGTCGCACTGCCTGTGAGAGGTAACAGGAGCACTCGCAACCTAACCTATACATTGACAAACGTTGTGTACCAATCATACTCTTACAAACAAATTCAATGCTTTGGAGATGACAATATGGATCCTCCAAATGGGTTTTTATCTCCACCTACATCTTACTAATGTTGAACCAATAGCTTTATCAATCGCGATATCCTCATTTTCTTGGGCAATTCTTCTTGCTATTCGATGGATCTCCAAATTGAGTGGAGTTAAGGGATTGCCTTGGATCCTTGTGTTTGGCACACAAACATAGTACACTGTGCATATGAGAGTAAACAACAAAAAAAGTAAAATACAAGAGAATCTAGAAATCAATATTTGAACTAACTACTAGTGAAATCAAGTTAAGAACGTACTTGTATTACCCAACAACGGTGCCATATATATTTATATTAATGCTCTAAAGTAAAGCAATGGCTATCAACTATAAACCTAACCAGAGGTTAGGGTGGAATTTACAGGGAATATGGGGTTGACAATATTGACTCACCAATAATTATTTCAAGTATCAATCAGTTATACTCTATAGAATGGGGGCGTGGGGTTGCGATTTGAAGTGAAAGAAAATGAATACACTACATTACTAATGCAGAGGGACAACCAATTTGATGGATAACTTGGAAATTGTATCCCCTATGATTTGTTAACTCAAATACCCCAGATAACATAACTCTAATCGAGACATTGCATGTAGAATGGTAACTTCAATTCTTACAGTTCACTTATGAAGGTGAAGGTCAAATTCTACCATGGTGCTTGGTCGGCAACCATAGTGTGCCAACTAATCGTTGCCCATTGTCCTAGTCAACCTCACTTTGGTTAGGTTAGGTTAATTAGATAAGAATACATCAATTGAATCCTGTCATCTACTTTCTTTTAACTATTCATCACTACCTTGGTCAGGATCGTGATAGTAGGCGGGGTTAGGTGTTTGCTACCCCCAAACAACATTCAAATGAAAGAAAATAAACAATACATGCAATTACCCAATCAAAGAAATACACAAATTCCCAATTATTTCAAGTCAACTCCCAATGGTTCCCATAACCCTATTTTGTAGGTGCTTAGCCTCTCATGGCTAGGGAAAAATAACAAATAATGAATAAAGTAAACATGGTTTGGAAATTACCCAAGAATAATGAAGAACAACACCACTTTGATATTGAAACCACAAGCTTGCAACAATGGAGTTTAAGTACAAGTGATTTCAAAATCCCAAATTGGGTCTTCAAATTAAAAACCTAAAATCTACTATAAAGCATAAGAGAAATGCGCACTAAGAATATTCAAAGTGATAGAATCTCCAAAATGTCTAGTCTCCCCCCTTTTCAAAAATGCTATCATTAACTATTTATACTATTTACAAAAAGACTGTTAAAATAAAATAGAAAATACAGCTAGCAGTAGATAGGGTTTGCAGGTATGACTCGTAGGGTGACCTACTAGTCGTAATCGGGCTTTCATAGTCAGTACTTGGCATTTTGGACTTGATGACTATGATCCACTGCTATGATTTGTGGTCTGTTCTACGACCTGGTGTGTGTTCTCATAGTCTTTAGTTGCAGTTCTTAGTCCAAACTTTGGAAACACTATTCCTAGCTACGAGGCCCCCTCTTACGAGTTATAGTGAGAACTATGACTCATAGATTAGGCTCGTATAATGGACCTCCACTTTCCAAATTCCTCATTTTTAAACACTATTTCTGGCTACAAGGGCACCCTATGACTCATAGATTGGGCTACAACTTGTAGGGTGGCTCGTATGTCCTAAACTTCATCAAAATGTGCAATTTTCTCCCAAAAGCCTGCCAACCTATATTTTGAGTCGGCCGATGATATCTACTTAGTACATGTTGTCCGTACTGACCCCTACTTCTGTTGTTCTTGTTTTTGTTTTGTGAAGTGTAGCTAGTGTTCAATCTACTTCGATTCGCCCTCAGCTCTAGCCAGTCTTCAGCACATCAGGTTCCACGGTGAGCTATTCCTCTAGATCACGTTGAATCCTATTAGTCTTATCATAGTGTCCTTAGATCTCGGACATAAACAACTTGTTCATTCATTTTGATATTGATATCCTTAGACTTGGTATTTTTAGATTAGAGTCCTTGATGTGATGACTTTCAGGTTTTTGGAAACATTATGTAATAGAAATTATAGGTTTTGTTATTCTTTCTTTATAAGTTGAGCTTCCAGTTATGTTCGTATTTCATAAGTTTAACTGCTAATATGGGTTGGGATTGTATAGTTAGTTCGCCCAAGTAGAAGGTTTGGTTTGGGGGCCACTCATGACCCATTTTGGGGCGTGACAAAAATTTAGAGATCTAAAGTAAACCCCAAGTTTGCAACCTTGAAATTATGGATTAGATATAGGAATAGATATAAATTTACTCAAATCAACTACAAATAAGTCAAAATATCAAAGACCTAATAGATAAAATCAAAAACCCGTATCAATAGCCTACCCCTAACATAGGGGGTTTAAGCCACGCATGATAGAAATTAATGATTTGATACAAAACATAACAACTACTGTCATGGGTAATAAGATTGAATATAAATTAGTTGATTATCACCAGCCAATCAACTCCAATTTGCTTCACAAATGCTTGAAAACCCTATTAACCCTTGTACTCTCAAGAAAGAAAGTTCTATGTACTACAATCTAAAACTAAGAAGAAGAATATGTTCTGATATGATATGTACAATGTCCTTTCTAAATTGCTTATATACTCTGTGAAAGTGTGTGAAAGTTGGTGCTGCAAAATGCCATTCGGCGATCAAGGAAGGCCATCGTTGAGCACTCCATCGATGCCCCAAATGTGCACTTGATCACTTTCCTATTCATTTTCATAAGGCTTCGTCTACTACAATATTAGGTGATGACTCTTCACGCTACAAATTAAATTTGGTATTTCCCTGAAGTTCCTATCACATCGCCTTATTTTCAGGGTTTTAGGGTTTAAGTGTTGCAAGTTTAGGCGATCTCCTGTTCCAATCGATGATATACCGATTATGATTTGTGATAATGATTCAGACTGCATTTTCAACTTGATTTGGAACCTGGGTTGCTGCAATGATAGACAGTCTCCCTGAGTGTTCGATGAATCACCAATTGTGTATGTGATGCTACTTTACTCCACCTTTTCACAGTTTTTCTCCCTTTCCAAGATTTTCCCAAGTATTGTCCATTTGTGGACTTTGAATTCCATTTTATGAAATAGCCTATCCATAATCATTAGAGATTGGAGTTAATAGAACACTAAGACATGTTTCTTTGCAAGCTAGCCCCAAAGCGAGTCCAAAATAAGGACTAATCAACACCTCCAACTTAAGCATTTGCTTGCCCTCAAGCAATCAAACATCAGTTCATCCAATTTCATTGTAAACAGGGCCACAGGGAGAAACACATACATTTCCACCTTTTCCATCCCATCTCGAACTTCCGTAAACCACTTACATGACTTTGAATCCTTGAGAGATGATTAAGGAGTAATCAAAAAGTGGCTATTCTCACAATAGTTCAATTAGCAGCTGATCACTCTCTAAAGGCATCACCATTTATATTTACACCGAAGAAGATTTTGAACATATAAGATTATGGCATTACTTTTAAAGGATCTCTTCAACATTCACTTTCCCAAATGAGAAATAGCATGTAAGCTTCAACCCAAAGCCAGACCCTTATTCTCAATCGAATTTCACTTGACTTTCTTCCGAACTAAGATTCCAAAGGACTTTGTTAGGAATGTAATGTAGGTTTAAGGTTGGGTAGGATAGCATATGGACAGTAGTGACTCTTCCTCCTTAAACTTTACAAGTTCTTTTTAAGCTCAAAGGTTCTTTTGGTCCTTTTTATTTTTCTCCTTTTGACAACTCTTTTGCTTTTGAGTTATCATCCCAAGTGGCTCCCCTCTTTGCACTCTTACAATTTTGGAGGATCCTCAATTTTTAAGTACTTTTGTTTTCAACTTTTTCTTTCATTCATTTCTAGAGATCCTCGTGCTCTTTCTTTCATTTTTGTCCATTTTTTGACTCTTTCATGGGAGATACCCCATTCTTTCAACTAATACCCCTAACTTAACCTTTGGCCACCACTCAGTATTTCAAGCTGAAGGAGGGATCGGTAGGGAACAAGAAGTAATTGTCTTTGACAAAGATGAGTCAAGGTTATAGAAGAAAGGATCGAGGATCAAAATGGATTCACTAAGGATTCATTTCATTGTCAAGGGATGTCACTATGATCAAATGGACTTAGTAGAACCAAAGAATGCCTAAGGTCCTCTCTTAATTCGGAATCAACCAATTTACTCTTCAAAACAAAACGAGAAAGTTCTAGATTTTACAAAACATGCATTTGAACAAAATTCCTAATCCCATATTGGCAAAATAGATTCACATTTAGATAATAACAACACACTTGCAATTTTTTGATCATTGCATATCCAAGCTTAACTACTCATATAGTCAACTCAAGATGCCTTAAATCCATGCATGGACTAATTTATTTGGAAAAGACTAATTAATGAGTGAGTACATACTTCTCATCTATGGCACCATCTAAATCAAAGATATGGAACATCAATGCTTAGATTACTAACGACTAGAGACACAATATTAACATTCAAACGGCTTATCATATATGCACGAGGTTTGCTAGAATTTAAGAACATTATTTGCAATCATACTCGAAAAGAAAAAGAAAAAGAAAAGTAGCAAAATAAATACTACTCTATTACAACTCAAATTAAAATTATTTACAATTAATTACACCTTAAACATTAGAACTACCAACTCCCAAGTCTATAGGCAAGACAAATCAAATTGAAACAAAACTCACCCCGTGCCCCCTCCCCCTACAAAAGAAACATTGACCTCAATGTAGTCTATCTGAAATGAAAAATTAAAAATGGAGGAGTGAGTTAAAGAATTTCACTGATATATATCATGATGCACTATGGTTTGGACTGAAGGGAGCTCAACTATATTGGGTTACCCCCTATTTTCTGGGATTGTTGCAGGAGTGGCTTCTTGCATGGTAGCATACTTTATCTCCCTGCTTGCTTTTTTCTTTGTTCCCCTAGACTCAAACTGGTCGGCCAAAGTCTTCTCTCTATCCATCTCAATTGTTGCTACGCGAGGACCCTCCATGACCTCATGCTTGTTTTTCAAAACATTACCCTTAACCATCATAGGTTGGTTAAGGCTGATGTTTTGCCTTGAGTTGGCCCTGAAGGTTACGTTCCTTGGTGATCCTTTGAGGATGGACACTTCCTTTCTACATTCAAGTGGCCCCAAAGGCCGAAGGATTTAAGGGCATAGGGTGCTTATTTTCTTACCAAATTTCATCACACCCTTTCTTACTAGAGATTTCAATTGCATTTGACCTGTCAAGCAAGACTACCAAATTAGTGAGGACAAATAACTGGTGAAAATTGTTAACAAAGATCTTAACATATTTGAGGTCATTTAGCTAGCACATCTAACTTGGCTAATCACAGAGAGAAATAGGGAAGGGGCTGACATAATGGACGATGCTTTAGAGAAGTTTGTGATTCGCTGAATCATATAGGCGACTGAACTTTTCATCGCCAAATATTACAGAAACAAGAATTCAAAATGTTTGCCCAACAGCTATGCATAGGTCATTGATGTACCATCGAGTAGTTTTAGACGGTCAAATTGACAACTTCAAATGCATATTGGCAGCCAAAACCTCATATCCTTCAAGCCAAAAAGGAGTTCACACAGCGCAACACCCAATAAACAATTATTTCTCAGACATGATATTGATGAAATGATGACTTGCCCTTAGGAATGGCTTCGCACAATCTATCACAGGGAAAGTTCAAATCGCTCAATCGCCAACTAGGGCTACTCAGTCTTCAACCCAAAGATTAAGAAAACCAAGCCACACCATAACAAGTCAGAAGCATCTATTTTGCATAAGTTAAAACAAAAATGGCATAACTTTTCAAATCCCCCGATTCTATTTCTACAGCTACACTACGTTTATTGAGGACAAACAACGCACTTGAAGCTCCATATTCTAACAACCACAATGACAAAGATGATGGTGATGTTGGACATATTGACCTCAGCAAAAAGAAAAAATGAAAAGCTATAGTGTAAATGTGTTATGTGTGGAAGGTGAGTATGGAAAGAGGGAGAGTGGGGGGACGAAAAGTGAAAGTGTAACTAATGAGCATTTAAGAAAAATAGACACTCTTTAACTTCTGCATTACTATTCATTATTGCGGAGGATAGTTGGAGATCAATCATTTGCACATGAGACCACCCCTTTTACCTCCTCTTGAAATTAACCCCTCGGATTAAAAAGGACAACAACTAGTGTCACCAAGTACCCTCGACAACATGCCAATTTAACAATGCCTTTGCCCAGTTCTATAGTTATTCACTCCATAATTTGACTTCAAAGAGCGATTAAAATTTTTATCAGTTTCATTATTCAATGATGCGCAAAATTTTCACCAAGCTCACCAAATTTTGCTGCACTCTTGGGCTCATTAAAGTTGACAAAATAATGTAAATTTCAGGATTTCCTTTCCAATATGCCAATTTAACAATGCCTTTGTCTAATTCTGTAGTTATTCACTCCACAATTTGACTTCAAAGAGTGATTCAAATTTTTATCAGCTTCTTCATTCGACGATGCGCAAAACTATCACAAAGTTCACTAAATTTTGCTTCACTGTTGTGCTTTTCAAAGGTGACAAAATGATGTCAATTTCAGGATTGCCTTTCCAATTCAACAACACACCAAATTTTCCAGGAGATTGCCAAATTTAATAGCACCAAAGGAGTTTGATGATGAGTCAAAAGGCGGGCTAACAAACTTTAGCCCTTTTTACTCGGTGATAGGCTACCTGGATCCTTACATCACCGAAATTAGAAGTTACAAAAGGGCCAATATCTAACCCAAAAATTAGTCGCAGATGTCTGTTAGTATTCACCTATTATTTAGGCAACCTCGCCTTTCGTCCCTTGTTTTCTCTCTCAACAAAAACCTACAACAATCAACACACATTATTTTAATTCTACTACTCAATTGTGTTACCTCCTAAGAAGTACTTGAGATAACTACACTACACGATGATGCCTGGTATAATTCAGCATCACTAATATTCATGACATGAACCACCTGGACATCCAGTTGTTTGCCATAATATGTCTTGAGCCTCTTTCCATTTGTCTTGAATTTCTCACTCTTGTGATTTTCAACTTCTACCACTCTATTAGCATGTGCCTCTTTATCCAAAAAGGGCCTGACCATGTTGATCTGGGTTTCTTGGGGAACAAATGCATTCTGAATTTTAGAGCATCACTAGATCCCCTTCAATGAACTCCCTTTTCAAAATTTTCTGTTTGTGCCATTTTTTCATCCTCTCCTTCTAAAGGGCTAAGCTTTCATAAGCTCTCAACTTATTTAGCAAATGGAGTTGGGTAAGTCTAGCTTCTAGAGCTTCATTAGATTTAAATTTTAGCTTCTTGAGAGCCCCTAAATCTTGATGCTCTGATTTGACAGGAAAGTGGCATGCCTTTTCAAACACTACTTGATAAGGGGGAATTCTAATAGAGCTTGATAAGCAGTGTGGTAGGACCATAAGACATTATCAAGCTTAGCCGCCCAACTTCTCCTACGCCCATTCACTATTTTTTTACAAGAATCATGTTTATTTCTCTGTTCGATAATTCCACCTGTTGGTTTTCTTATCAGTGCTATAGGGTCGTTACCCTATGCTTTACCCTATACTTTCTCAATAATGATTCAAATATTTTATTATAAAAATGAGAATTTTCATTTATAGTTATGGCTCAAGGAGTACCCAAGGGATTTGTGACACCCCATAACTCCATGCTCTTATATATCCATGTTTCAAGACTCATTTGTTTTGGTGGGGAGTGTATTAAGGTCATGGGCAAACATCTAGTACTTGGACGAGTTCAAGACTTCCCTATGAGTTGAGTTTTGGGTGTTAGTTTATCTAAAGGGAAACTTTAGGAGCATAACTTTTAGCAATCTTGGAAATGGACAAGCCACAATATGTAAAGTGAGATTCCTTTGAGTTAGATTTCCAATGGACTTGGTTTCACCTCATTTCGAGGTCGTATGAAGGAATTATGATAGTTTTCGTGAGATCCTTCTATGTAGTGAAACCACATGGGCACGTTGACGGGCAATGGGGCTCTGGACGGGGCGTGTGTAAAGTCTTGAGCTGGAAAAGACACTTTTTGTTCTAAGGCATATGACAGGGCTAGTGGGACGGGCCGTATGGTTAGTCGTCGGATGTATGCAAGTGAAGCTAAGTGAGCATGGGAGGAGTTTTTCGCTAAGTGTTGTACCACAACCATACACATGTTCTGTTGTAGGTCCCACAAGCCATCTGGCCTGGCCTGGGCCTTCCTAGCAATATTTTTCTCACCAAGTATAACTCCACGGGCCACTACACAGACCGTTAAGCATCACATGGCCCGTGGAGCCTCCCGTCAAAGTGACGTAATGTGATTTTTCTAAAGTATCCCAACTTCCAATTTTTGATTAAGTCTCACTTCAGGGGCACTCCACATGACCCATGGAGTGCCACATGACCAGTGAGGCCTTCAGTGGGGGCATCACTTTGCCAATTTTTCCATTCGTTCATTAATGAGATTTTCATGAATTTAATCCATTCTAATGACCTTTTTGGACTTCCAATGCTATCTTAACCTCCCTAGAAGACTTAAATCCTATTCCAAAGGATCAAATTTATCACTCTCAACTTGAATACATTCTTAAATTCTCTCAAGAGACTTCACTAGGACCTAATACACATTCAAGGAAACTCAAGAACAATTGTTGGATTTCAAGACCCTATTCTAAGCTTCCATAATTTACCAACTTATTTTCACGAAACTTAAAGTCTAAGGTATGTGGGTTTCAACTATTGGGTCCTTTTGCCAATGCTTCCCAATTTTTTATTTCTATGAAAATTACAAGTTCCCAAGTTGAGTTGTTGTGTGAGCCATATGAGGTGTCTACTTCTGTTGTTGCATATATTGTTGCTAGTAGAGTCTATAAAATTGTCCCATTTGCATTTTGCATAAAATATTGCCACATGATTTTGTTGAGTTGGACATGTTAGATTTTGACATTATTCTTGGGATGGATTGATTATATGCATACTACGCCTCTACTGATTGTAGAACTCGTAGGGTCAAATTCTAATTTCCAAATGAACCCATCCTTGAGTGGGAGAGTCATGATGTGGTAGTCAATGGTAGGTTTATTTCTTGCATTAAATCCCAAAGGTTGATCTCTAAGGGGTGTCTCTATTATCTTGTGAGGGTTAGGGTTGTTGAGTAAAAAGTCCTTCCCATAGAGTTGGTTCCGGTGGTTAATGTGTTCCTTGATGTCTTTCTAAATGACCTTCCCAGTGTTCCACTCTAAAGGGAAATAGATTTTTGCATAGAACTCCTTTCTGACACTCAACCTATTTCTATTCCTACTTATCGTATCGTTCTAATGGGGTTGAAGGAGTTGAAAGAGCAATTAAAGGATTTGTTGGAGAAGGGTTTTATTAGGCCTATCCAATATCCTTGGGGTGCACTAGTATTATCGTGAAGAAGAATGATGGGTTCCTTAGAATGTGTATTTATTACTGGCAACTTAATAGAGTCATCATCAAGAATAAGTATCCTCTACCGAGGATTGATGATCTTTTTGACCAACTTCAACGGGCTAGTCACTTCTTCAAGATTTATCATTGTTACATATATATCTCCCAGTGAAGGTGAGGGAGTGTGACATTCCTAAGACAGCCTTCCAGACTAGGTATTGGCACTATGAATTGGTGCTTATGTCTTTTGGGTTGACCAATGCACTAACTATCTTCATGGATCTTATGAATTGGGTCTTCAAACCCTTCCTTGATTCATTTTTTGTGGTCTTCATTAATGATATTTTGATCTTTTCCCATATTCAGAAGAAGTATTTAAGTCATTTGATGGTGGTGCTAGAAAGGCTTAGGGAAGAGAAATTGTATGCTAGGTATGAGAAATGTGAGTTTTGGTTCCAAAAAGTTGTCATTCTAGGTCACGTGGTATTGGGAGTTGGTATTAAGGTTGATCTAAAAAAGATGAAAGTGATTAGAAACTTTCCTAGACCTTTGACCCCATTAGATATTAGCAGCTTCTTGGGCTTAGCGGGTTATTACCAAAGGTTTGTGAATGGGTTCTCTTCTATTGCTTCTCCTATGACTAAGTTGACCCAAAAAAGGCTATATTTGTGTGGACCGATGAGTGTGAAAAGAGTTTCCAAACTTTGAAGGATAAGCTTGTGTCTGCTCCTATATTATCACTAATAGAAGGGATAAAAGGGTTTGTTATGTATTATGATGCCTCAAGAATTGGTTTGGATTGTGTTTTGATGAAAAATGGTAAGTTGATAGCCTATGCTTCTATACAACTCAAAGTGCATGAAACGAATTATCCTACCCATTAACTTGAATTGGTCGCAATGGTATTTGCTTTGAAAATTTAGCGTCATTATTTGTATGGGATGCATGCTTATGTTTTCACTGATTATAAGAGTTTCTAATATGTGTTCACCCAAAAAGATCTCAACTTCAGACAAGGATGATGGTTAGAGATTCTTAAGGATTCTGATATGAGTATGCATTATCACCTCAGTAAGGCTAATGTTGTTGCTGATGCTTTGAGTAGGGTGTCTTTGCATAGCATAGCTCATGTTGATGATGGTGGTGAGGAGGAGGCTAGGGAAGTCCATTGGTTGGCTAGATTGGGGGTTAGGTTAAAAGATGTTGACAACGGTGGGTTAATGGTGGTTGATGGTTCTACATCTTCTTTGGTTGAGGAGGTAAGGGCAAAGCAAGATCTTGACGCTGCCCGATTAGAATTGATTGCATCAGTGAGAGAAGGTAAGGTGGACGTTTTCTCCAAGGGGGGAGATGGTGCCCTTGAGTACCAAGGTAGGTTGTGGGTGCCTAGTATTGATGGATTGATAGACATGATTATTGATGAGGCTCATAATTCTTCCTATTCCATTCACCTCGATTCTACAAGTATGTATAGGGATTTGAGAGAGGTGTTTTGGTGGAGAAGTACGAAGAAAGACATTGCTAAGTTTGTATACATTTGCTATAATTTCAAATAAGTGAAAGCCTAGCATCAAAGGTCGAGTGGCCTGACCCAAGATATTGAGATTCCTACTTAGAAGTGGGAGGAAATTAACATGGATTTTGTGGTTTGGTTGCCTAAGACAAGAAAGGGTTTTGATTCTATTTGGGTTGTGGTTGATAGAATGATAAGGTTAGCTCATTTCCTACCAGTTAAGACTACATATGGTGCCAAAGACTATGCTAGATTATACATCTATGAGTTAGTGAGATTGCAAGGGGTGCCTTTGTCTATCATTCTGATCTTGGTGCTCAATTGACTTCACACATTTAGAGGTCGTTCCAAAGAGGTCTTGGTACCAATATTAAGCATAGTATGACCTTTCACCCTAAAATGGATGGCCAAGCCCAAAGAACTATCCAAACTCTTGATGATATGCTTAGAGCTTGTGTTTACAAGTTTAAGGGTAGTTAGGATGATCACCTTCCGCTCATTGAGTTTTCTTATAATAATAGCTATCATGCAAGCATTGGTATGGCTCCTTTTGAGGCTCTTTATGGAAGACATTGTAGATCCCTGCTTGGATGGTTTGAGGTGGGGGAGATGGCCTTGTTAGGTCAGGATTTAGTTATGGAGGCCACGGAGAAGGTGAGGCGATTAGGGAAAGATTGAAAACCGCCCAAAGTCGACAAAAGTCTAATGTCGATGTAAGGAGAAGAGATCTTGAATTCAAAGTTGGTGATTAGGTCTATTTAAAGGTCTCACCCACGAAGGGTGTGGGTGACCCAAGTGCTATTATGCCTCTAAATGTGGTGGGTGTTATCAAAGATAATTTGACTTATGAAGTGGTCTTGGTAGAAATCTTTGATAGATAAGTGAAGAGGTTGAGGGACAAGGATATAGCTTCTGTTAAGGTCCTTTGAAGGAATCAACAAGTCAAAAGTGCCACATGAGAAGCCGAGGTGGGTATGCAAAGACGATATCCATATTTGTTCCACTCTACTCAAGCCTAAGGTACTAAATTAAGTCTCCTCTATATGATTTAAAGTCTTAAGTTCTGGCCCTTATTTCATTTGCATGCTTTCATGTTTATGTTGGCATGATTTCGGTGATTTTTGATGTTCATGTTGAGACTTTTTGAAAATAATGTTTTAGTACATTTGTTGCATCCATGTTGGGCAAAAAATCTTCATGACTACTTTCCTAGTGTATGTTTCTTCGACATTTGGGGATAAATGTTCCTAAAGAGTAGATATTGTGACAGCCTATAACCCCATGCTCTTATGTATGCATGTTTCAAGCCTTATTTGTTTTGGTGGGGAGTGTATTAGGGTCATGGGGAAACTTCTAGTAGTTAGATGAGTTCAAGACTTCCCTATGAGTGGAGTTTCGGGTGTTGGTTTATGTAAGGGGAAACTTTAAATGAGCATAACTTTTAGTACACTTGGAACTAGACAACCCACAACATGACAAATGAAATCCCTTTGAGTTAGCTTTCCAACTTACTTGGTTTCACCTTATTCTGAAGTCGGATGAAGGTGTTATGACCTCTTCTTGAGACCCTTCCGTGCAGTGAAACCACATGGGAACATTGACGGGCAGTGGGGCTTTGGATGGGGCATGTGGGCTGTGTTGAGCTGGAAAAGACCATTTTTGTCTAAGGCATATGACACTTCCAGTGGCACAAGTGGTTTGGCTTGCCATTGACCATGTGGCTAGCTTTGGGGAGTGAGCAAGTGAAGCATAGTGAGCATGGAAAGAGTTTTTGGCCAAGTGGTGTACCATGGCCATCAACACGTGTTGTGGTAGGTCTCACGAGCCATCTAGCCTAGATTGGAGCCTCCTAGACACATTTTTCTCGCTAAGGGCAACTCCACAGGCCACTAGACGGACCGTGTAGCATCACACAACCCATGGACCTCCCGTCAAAGTGACGAAACATGATATTTCCAAGTATCCCAACTTCCAATTTTTGACTGAATCTAACCTCACGGACACTCCATATGACCCATGGAGTGCCGCACGACCCCAGGGGCCTTCAGTGGGGCATCACTTTGACAATTTTTCCATTTGTTCATTAATGGAATTTTCATGAATTTAATCCATTCTAATGACCTTTTTATACTTCCAATGCTATCTTAACCTCCCCAAAAGACTTAAACCCTATTCCAAAGGATTAAATTCATAACTCTCAACTTGAATACACTCTCAAATTCTCTAAAGAGCCTTCACCAAGACCCTATTACAAATTCAAAAAAACTCATGAATAATTGTTGGATTTCAAGACCCTATTCCAAGATTCCATTCTTTCCCAGCTCAATTTCAAGAAACTCAGGGTCTAAGGTATGTAGGTTTCAACCATTAAGTCCGTTCACCCATGTTTCCCAATCTGCCATTTCTATGAAAATTATGTGTTCCCAAGTTGTGTCACTTATGGGTATTATTCATTAATGATTATGATCATATACTATATTGAGGTTCATGAAAGTGTGATTGAAAACTTATGTTTACTCATTTTAAGTCTATATTATGAGATGATTTGCCTATTATGATTATGCATGTTTTATGTTATAGAACCATGATCTCTCTTGATATTTGATAAGCTTTTTCAACGTATTTCACATGAGTGTTTTACCAAGTATTGTTGGGTTGATTTACATTAGAATTTCTCAAACATTACTTATGATATTGCATTTTTCCTATGTTTCCTATCTTTTGATACATTGGATAGTACATACTTAGTACATTCAAATGTATTGATGCATACTCTGTGCCTACATGATGTTACCATGTAGGGATCGAAGTCCCACTTGATCATCTTCCTCATCCACGTGGCTAGTACGATTTTTCTCAAAGCAAGTTGGTGAGTCCTCAACTCCGAGGACATACTTCCCTACATACTTAGTACAATCAAACATACTAATGCTACTCTGTGCCTACATGATGTTACCATGTAGGAATCGGAGCCCCACTTGATCGTCAGCCTCCTCCACGTGGCTAGTACGATTACTGTCAAAGCAAGTTGGTGAGTCCTCAACCCCAAGCATATACTTCCCTTCATTTATGTTATGTATTGACTCTTTTTTTGGAAACTTATGGCTATGGGGGTGAGCCCAACGATTGTCTTGGCCCCTACTCCTATCTATGTATTAGAGGTGTTATTCAAACCTTATGATATGTTACTGCTACACGATTGGCTTGTTATATTTCTATGGTATCAAAGATATCCCTTAGATCCATATTTCCTTTTTCATCTATTGTTGTTGTATAATTGCTTCCATGACCAAGGATGTGTAATGATATGCTAAGAGGCCTGTTTGAGGCCCTTTCTAGTTTCCCATTCATCGTGTCACATCTAGGCCCTAAGTCTGGGTCGTGACAAGAGTGAAAATGTTTCTCTTTAAGAAGTGCATTACTACCTTGCCATCATTTGGCTAGTAAGACCGCAACTTCAACCTATTTTAAGGGGTAATCGATAGCTAAGAGAATATATTTGTTACCAAAAGAACTTGTGAATGGCTTTATAAAATCCACCACTCACACATTGAACACTTACAACTCCAAAATTAGGGTCAATGGAAATTTGTTCCTTTTTGAGATATTTTCTTGCAATTGGCACTTTGGGCATACTGTCACGACCCAACCCAGGGGCCGTGATTAGTGCCGATTGGGCACCCAGACAAACACTAAACCTGATTTACAGTCATAATAGATAAGGAATCTACTGATATTTCGGCAGAGTTTCCTCTGCTTTACTGACTAATCACACCTGCAAAGAACAACTCCAGCAAACCACAAATATCTATAGACATATATATATACACATAGGCGGGCCGAGAAGGTCACCGCTGTGGTAAAACCACCCAACAAACATATCATACATACATAGTCATACCACACGCAGTATCCTACACCCACATGTATCCACAGACCTTTACACATACGAACTGAATCATAGGATGGGACAGGGCCCCGTCATACCCGTGACTATACATAAATGCGAAATACATAAAATAAGTATACGTGTATATACCAAAAGATTTACTCCTGAGACAAGGGAGCACTTCAACGATGGATAGAGATCCTAAGGAGATGGCTCCCTAACCTGTACATCGGTACGTACGGGCATGAAACGCAGCGCCCAAAGAAACGTGGTCAGTACGAGATACATACCGAATATGTAAAGCGGAAAGTACGAACCATAAATAAAAGAAATAAACCAAATAAAAATATATGAGTCAAACCTGTATGAAAATCTAAATAATTCTTTAGTTCAAATATCAAAGTCATGCATATCGGACAGGAACGATGGCGACCTCCAAACTCGCGCTATACCACAGTATAACACCAGAAGTTTCAAATCTCCGACAACTCCAACACAAGTCCCAACTGTAGCCCAAGTGAGCCGAGGCGACGGTGCCACGCACTCACATCATAGGATAGGTGGACAAAGGTGATGGTGCCAAGCGTTCATGTACCGTAATGTGTAAAGGTCATCATGCCTATTTATTGAGCCGAGATGACGGTGCCACGCACTCACGTGAGCCGGGGCGAATTCGGCCCAGCACTCACACGTCATGATGCCATCCCAAGCCCAGCTCCTTATGTCTCCAAACTAAGCAAGTTGGCCCATGGACAAATCGACCCGCCATATCCAATCTACTTCATAGTATATACACATACCTACATACATATAATTATAAACACACACGAGGTCAAAAGGGCACGAGCAGAGTCGTGAGAATCATATGCATAAAAACTAGTTTCAAAAACTTAGCAATATGCAAAATGTTCATTTTTGAAATCAATTAGTTATTCTTTTATGAAATCTTGCCAAAGTTGCTCAAATTCACATTTAAAGGTGGTTTCGAACTTATAGTTTTCCAACTATTTAATTCTGGTGAAACGTATGTTCAACGTCTACACAAATTACAATAACGCCAACGATTAACAACCAAATGGGGTCTTAAATCCTAACTTTTTGGTTCCAAATTTTATAAAAATTTCGGCAGCATCTCCCCTTAAAATACACCGCCCCGAGAATTCAACTTGGCTCAAATCATCAATCAACAACAACAACAACAACAACCTACAACATCGATAAACCATCTCCAACACCATAAATATCATAAACACCATAAAATGCTATTACGACATAATTGGCAAAAACAGGGTAGATACATACAAATACATATCTACCATATTCAAGCCTTCCTATATACCCCAAGGACTATAATACATCACTCCATCGCCCAACGCAAACCCTCAACGTTAAAACATAACACTACACTTTCAACGGGGCTCCAATTCAAGCTAACCTCATGTATACATTCACATAGTTTCCCAACACTTCTTTTACCCCACAAAGACTATATCTAGAGATGACAACAAGACAATCTACAGACAAGAGTACGCACTACTCTGATAGGGAAGTAGCAGAGGAGCACTAAGAAGGCAGTGCAATATAAAATATGTAACATTTGAACTGCCAGACTCAGCTAAGGCGGTGGAGTGGTTTTTCAGACTGAATTCCTCCCAACGTCAAACCCAACTAGCTTTTGTTCACTGTATTAGAAGTGTCAGATGAGATTAAACTTATAGTAAGTAAACAGAGTTAATAGGCCAAAGACATTTCAAGAAATTCTAACATGGGAATGTTACAAGGTTATCTTTGAGACACTTCTGTTTGTAGCTTGCAGTGGCCCATCCCTCACTTCTGCACACACTAATATGTTTACTTATTTGTTGACTTCTTGTTATTCTTTCTAAGATAAATTCCACAATACGACTAAGAGACTTCAATTTAGTAGCTCCTGTACTTACAGTAGCTCACAATGTATCTTTAAGTGAACAACCAATGGTATTACAACTCCATATGATAAATCATGGACCAAACATGAATTGGATCTCCAGCTATGAAAAGGGAGAAATGAGTGATGATTACAAAGATTCTTTCCAAACTCACAATTCAAAGTAACAACAACCCTTTTTTCAAGTTTTACCTACAATTTAACACACCACTAACACACCTACAAGCTTTAATTTACATACATAAAGCTAAAAATTTAACATACCTTTCAATCCTTTACTAGACTCAAATCTTTGTAACCAACAAACCAAACGATTCCTTGACCAACTAACGCCTCCACGCCACTTAGGGGACCCAATATACCAAGCTTGAAGCGTCAGAAAATCGAAACTTGAAAAAAATTGAATTTTTTTCCTTCTGCTACAGTAACACGAGAGGGGTTCTTTAGTTTTGTTCTCGGTTTTGATCTTAATTTTCTATGTATAAGAACTTTCTTGAACAGAATATGTATATACATATATATAGAAAACCATACCAGTGGGAAATTGTTGGTAGAATCGACTATCATAGCAATACGATGATTGGAAGCCATGAGAACTCTACTCTGGTCATCTAAAACAAACCAAGCAGGGGGTTTCGGTAGCAGCAAAGGATGATAATATTCAGCAGAGAGATTTGAAGAAGGCGAAGAAGAAGCGATTATTGTGTTCTTTAACTTGTACAAAAAAGCATACACTTGTATAGGGACAAATCCCCCACTTGGACCAATCACAATTAAACACACATATAACCCCACAGCAATTTTAAATCTTAAGGACTAAACTTTACGAGGATTTTGCATTTGGTCCCAAACTTTACCAATTCGAACCAATTAAGGACTTACGGGTTCTAACATTGTCCCCCCTTAAGAACATTCATCCTCGAATGTCATACTAACCATGCAAGTATTTGTCTACAACACCACATCTAACAAGGAAAAGGTTAGTTATCGTACGTCGTGCTTGACAAGGAAAATGACTTGCCCGAAGATACGGGAAATAAATGAGGGTATTTCTTCTTCATTTACTCCTCCGCTTCCCAATGTGGTAATTTAGGTTGCTACATGAATTGTGACAACAATTGAATAGCAAAATTCACATCAGGCCTTGTGATTGTAAGATAGAGCAATTTTCCTATCAATCTCTGATAGCCTGTAACATACTTGAGCATCAGATGATTAGTGATTATAGATATCTCATCCTAATGAGTTGTAATAAGTTTAACATTTACTTCCAAAGGTGCATTGACTAATTTTTACTCCACTATGGCCAGTATCTGAGATTAGCTCAAGTGCATATTTTCTTTGATTGAGTAATAAACCATCCCCAGACCTCATTATCTCAAAGCCCAGAGAGTATTTGAGGTCACCATGATCTTTCATCTTGAACTGGCTATGAATCAAACCTTTCAACTCTTGCAATAGTTTGCTGCTATTACCTGTTAAAAGTAGGTCATCTACATAGATAAATATCACAACTATATTTTAACCATCCCTTTTGTGAAAAGAGGATGATCCTTGGTACTTTGTGAAGAATCAGTAGCTAAGAGAGCCTCAAAAACTTTATATTCCACTACTAGGAGGCTTGTTTCAAGCAATAGAGAGATTTGAGTAGCTTAGATACTTTGTACTCCCCCTGCCTTTAGTATCCTGAGGCATCTTCATGTATACATTCTCTGCAAGATCACCTTGTAAGAATGCATTAAGCACATCCCTTTGACAAAAGAGACCAACAATGTGAAACTGCCACACTGATAACAGTTTTAACTGTAACCATCGTTGCTATAGGAGAGAAAGTCTTATGAAAGTTTGAGCCTTCTCATTGACTAAGTTCCTTAGCTACTAGTCTTGCTTCGTACCTTTCAACTTCACCATAAGCCCGAAGTTTCACCTTGTACACCCATTTTGAGTCAATAACTTTCTTTCTGAAAGTAAGATCAACAACCCAGGTCTTGTTCCCTTCTAATGCACTTATTTTTTTTCCTGCATTGCTGCACACCACTCCTAGCTCTTTGAGGCCTCCTTGGAGTTAGAAGGCTCACAGATACTTGAAATATGTTATAGGAGCTGCTCAGTTTAGTTTAATGAACATAATTCTCAATAGGATAAAGGATAGAAATGTGAGCTTATTTTGAAAAACTAGGCACCACATGATCCATATGCCAAATAGGGGGGCTGACAGACCTATTTGGCCTTGGATTGAAGCATATCGAACTGGTAGTATCTGCAGTAGTACTAGACTCAAAACCTATATTGACTAGTGTAGGAGTTGCTTCTTTTATAACTGTTGTAGTGACATCCTCAAAACTTGATACAGAATGCTCAGACAGCTGCATGCTACTTTCTCATTCAACCAGAGAGGCTGCCATGCCATCTTGCTCATTATTCTGCTGCAAGCTACCACTAACAGTAGTATCATCTTCAAGAGAACTAGATACAAGATCCCTTGCATCTCCATAAGCTATAAGATTTGTGATCTAGGAGGAAAAAAGATGTCACTAAAAGACATTTATAACATTGGTGTATTCCTTTGGACTTGCTTTGAATGGAAATTCATATTGTATAAATCTGACATCCCTGCTAACATGAAATGACTTTGACTCTAAACCAAGTATTTGGTATCATTTTTAAGTATCTACGCAGCCCATAAAAAAAACTCCCTTCTATGCTTTGGGAGCAAACTAGTCTATCTTAGGCAAATCAGAAGTAAAGCAAAGGCACCTAACCACTCTTTAGATGGTCCAACTTTTGTTGAGTTCCATACAACAACTCATGCGGAGATTTACCCTATATCACTGATGTGGGAATCTTGTTAATCACATATAATGCTTCTTTCACACAGTGTCTCCAATAAGAATTGGAACAGATGCCTGAAACCTTAAGGCTCTAGCAGTATTCAATATGTGTCTATGCTTTCTTTTAACCACCCCTATTCTTTTGGGATGTGCATGGGCAAGAAGTTTGATGTATTATTCAAAGAGAAGCAAACAGTTCTCTACATTTTTGAATTCATGAATCCAGTCCCATTATCAGACCTCAAGACCTTTGCTTCGATGTTAAATTGAGTATTCACCATTATCAGAAGATCCTTCAATACAGAATAGACTTCAGCCTTTGATTAAATAAGATATATCGAACAAAACGTACTATAATCATCAACTATAGTAACAAAGTATTGCTTTCCATACATCAACATGCTTAAGATGTAATATAACACTAGATTTATGTAACCTGCTAGGAAAACACTGATCTGCTTTGTTGATGATTGGTAAGATAGATTTGCACCTAGTGATGATATGTGCTTCATTGCTATTAAAAAAGGGTGTCCAAGCCTGAGATGTCATAATGTAGTTGAGTTGCCACTCCTTATTGCAACACTTGCTACTGCCTTTATTGAGTCTTTGAACAGATATAAACATTCAGATTCTCTACCAATACCAATTACCTTCCTGCTACAAAGACCCTATAACACACCACTCAGATTATGCCCTGCCATGATAATAAAATTTCCTGTGCATGAAATATAAGCCCGATTTGCTATAGGTAGCTGGACAGTGTTGAGCTTTTATCACTTTGGTGCTTCAAATCAATTAGCATGTTTATATAGGATGTAACATGATGAGTGGCACCTAAGCCAATTATCCACTCACATTCATAAGTGATAGGTATTAGTGACATATTACCTGTCAGATTTTCCTTGCATTCACCAGCATTTTCTGCATTTATGAGACCTGAATTGTGTCTAAGATTCTTCACATGATTGCATTTCTCTTCTGCAAAGTCATCATTGCCTGGGCTAAAAGCTCTAATAAGATGTTCAGCCATCACCTCATCCTTATCTTCTTCTTGATTATCTATAGGCTGGTTGTCTTTGCTAATCTCATCCTCAAAGTGGAGAACCCCATATTCGTTAAGTTATTATTGTTCATTCTGCATCAGCTCAGTGCATCTCGTCTCTTCTTACTCAACTCTTTCTTCTTAGGTTTAGAACCCATAGTACTTGTGCTTGCAAAATCTCCCATATCCTTGATCATCCCTTAGGGAACTTTTGAACCGGAGTGGTCTCTGCATCAAGCTGTACTTCCTTGTATTGTGGATTGGAACTTTGAGTATGCATGTTAGGGATCGCAGGGGCTCTAGAGTCAAAAGTAAGTTTAGTGCAAGGGTGCTCATGCAAAACATGAGCCAGATTCCCACCCCTTTGATCCCTTTCCTTCAAGTTAGTGCAGTTCTCCTTCAAACCACCCTCACCTCCCCAGACTTCATCAACAACAAAACCAGAGGGAATAGGGGTTTGGGATTTATCAATATCAGCGTACTTAGCATTACAGGGGGGAAATCACCCTGCTAACATAGCTCTAACGCATGATCTAAGATCAGAAGGAAGAGTAACACCCTAAATGTCCTGTAGCCTCCTGTTTATAGATGTGGTGCATGACACACTGATAAACAAGACTCTACTAGACACGGTCTGTGGAGACTCCGAGGACTAACTGCTCTGATACCACTTCTGTCACGACCCAACCTAGGGGCCGTGATTAGTGTCGATTGGGCACCCAGACAAACACTAAACCTGATTTACAGTCATAATAGATAAGGAATATACCGAAATTTCGACAAAGTTTCCTCTGCCTTACTGACTAACCACACCTGCAAACAACAACTCCAGCAAACCACAAACATCTATAGACATATATATATACAGAGGCGTGCCGACAAGGTCACCGCCGCGGTAAAACCGCCCAACAAACATATCATACATACATAGTCATACCACACGCAGTGCCCCACACCCACATGTATCGAAAGACCTCTACACATACGAATTGAATCATAGGATGGGACAGGGCCCCGTCATACCCGCGACTATACATAAATGCAGAATACATAAAATAAGTATACATGTATATACCAAAAGATTTGCTCCTAAGGCAAGGGAGCACTTCATCGATGGACGGAGATCCTAAGGAGATGACTCCCTAACCTCTACATCGGTACTTGCGGGCATGAAATGTAGCCCCCGAAGAAAGGGGTTCAATGCGAGATACGTACCAAATATGTAAAGCGAAAAGTACGGACTATAAATGAAAGAAATAAACCAAATAAAAATATATGAGTCAAACCTGTATGCAAATATCAAAATAATTGTTTAGTTCAAATATCATAGTCATGCATATCGGACAGGAATGATGGCGACCTCCAAACTCGCGCCATACCACAGCATAACACTAGAAGTTTCAAATCTCCGACAACTCCAACACAAGTCCCAACTGTAGCCCAAGTGAGTCGAGTCGACGGTGCCACACACTCACATCATAGGATAGGTGAACCAGCGTAATGGTGCCAAGCGTTCACGTATCGTAATGTGTAAAGTTTATCATGCCCATTTACTGATCCGAGGCGACGGTGCCACGCTCTCACGTGAGCCGGGGCGAACTCAGCCAGCACTCACACGTCATGATACCATCCCAAGCCTAGCTCCTTATGTCTCCAAACTAAGCAAGCCAACCCATGGGCAAACCGACTCGCCGTATCCAACCTACTTCGGAATATGTACATATACCTACATACATATACCTACATACATATAATTATACACATGCACGAAATAACTGGCCCGGGAACTGGTGAACGAGGTCAAAAGGCCACGAGCAGAGTCGTGAGAATAATATACATAAAAACTAGTTTCAAAAACTTAGTAATATGCAAAATGTTCATTTTTTAAATCAAGTAGTTATTCTGTTATGAAATCTTGCCAAAGTTGCTCAAATTCACATTTAAAGGTGGTTTCGGAACAAATTGAACTTATAGCTTTCCAACTATTTAATTCTGGTCAAATGATCACTATTCATGGGTTCAAAACTCAAAAGTTACAGATAAAGTAAATTTATCGTAAGATTGGCCAAAAATGAACATAGATTATATGTAGACTTAAATTTTAAAGGAAAAGGAATTTTTCAAATGTACAATGCTGAATAAGCTTACTAGTTTATGTCGAAAGGTAGGAAATCTTTACATACCTCAATTTCTTCCTCCAACTAACTCCAACGCAAGACCAATCCAACTTATGCTTCCGTATGTCCAACGTCTACACAAATTACAATAACGCCAACAATTAACAACCAAATCGGGTCTTAAATCCTAACTTTTCGGTTCCAAATTTTATAAAAATTTCGGCAGCATCTCCCCTTAAAATACGCCGCCCCGAGAATTCAACTTGGCTCAAATCATCAATCAACAACAACAACAACCTACAACATCGATAAACCATCTCCAATGCCATAAATATCAAAAACACCACAAAACGCTATTATGACATAATTGGCAAAAACAGGGCAACATACATACAAATACATATCTACCATATTCAAGCCTTCCTATATACCCCAAGGACTATAATACATCACTCCATCGCCCAACGCAAACCCTCAACGCTAAAACATAACATTACACTTTCAATGGGGCTCCAATTCAAGCTAACCTCATGTATACATTCACATAGTTTCCCAACACTTCTTTTACCCCATAAAGACTATATATAGAGATGACAACAAGCCAATCTACAGACAAGAGTACGCACTACTCTGATAGGAAAGTAGCAGAGAAGCACTGAGAAGGCAGTGTAAGATATAATATATAACATTTGAATTGCAAGACTTAGCTAAGGCGGTGGCATGGTTTTTCAGACTGAATTCCTCCCAACGTCAAACCAAGCTAGCTTTTTTTCACCATATTAGAAGTGTCATATGAGATTAAACTCATAGTAAGTAAACAGAGTTATTAGGCCAAAGACATTTCAAGAAATTCTATCCTGGGAATGTTACAAGGTTATCTTTGAGACACTTCTATCTGTAGCTTGCAGTGGTCCATCCCTCACTTCTGTACACCCTAATATGTTTATTTATCTGTTGACTTCATGTTATTCTTTCTAAGATGAAATCCACAATACGACTAAGAGACTTCACCTTAGTAGCTCCTCTACTTACAGTAGCTCACAATGTATCTTTAAGAGAACAATCAATGATATTACAACTCCATGTGATAAATCATGGACCAAAAATGAATTGGAAATCCAGCTATCAAAAGGGCGAAATGAGTGATGATTACAAAGATTCTTTCCAAACTCACTATTCGAAGTAACAACCAACCCTTTTTTCAAGTTTTACCTTCAATTTAATACACCAGTAACATACCCACAACCTTTAATTTACATAAATAAAGCTAAAAATTTAACATACCTTTCAATCCTTTACTAGACTCAAATCTTCGTAACCAACAAACCAAATGATGACCAACTAATGCCTCCACTCCACTTAGGGGACCCAATATATCAAGCTTGAAACGTCAAAAAATCGAAAACTTGAAAAAAATTGAATTTTCTTTCCTTCTGCTACAGTAACCGAAGAGAGGTTCTTCAGTTTTGCTCTTGGTTTTGATCTTATTTTTCTAAGTATAAGAACTTTCTTGAACAAGATATGCATATACATATATATAGTCCACCATTCCAGTGGGAAATTGTTGGTAGAATCGACTGTCGTAGCAATACGCTGATTGGAAGCCATGAGAACTCTACTCTCCTCATCTAAAATAAACTTAGCTAGGGGTTTTGGTAGCAGCAAAGGATGATAACATTCAGCAGAGATATTTGAAGAAGATGAAGAAGAAGCGATTGTTGTGTTCTTTATAGAGATGATAACTCTGGTTCAGATATTTTTTTGGTTTTGTCTTCGAGAGTTCTTGAGGTTTTAGGAAAGTAAGAAAATGATATAAATGGTTTCTTGGTTGCTTTTTTTTTTTAAAGTGTTGGAAATCTTTAACTTGTACAAAAAAGCATACACATGTAGAGGCACAAATCCCCCACTTTGACCATTCACAATTACACACACATATAACCCCACAACAATTTTAAATCTTAAGGACTAAACTTTACGAGGATTTTACATTTGGTCCCAAACTTTACCAATTCGAACCAATTAAGGACTTATGGGTTCTAACATTCTCTCCCCCTTAAGAGCATTCATTCTCGAATGTCATACTAACCATGCAAGTATTTGTCTATAACACAACATTTGACAAGGAAAAGCTTAGTTATCGTACGTCGTGCTTGACAAGGAAAATGACTTGCCCGAAGATATGGGAAATAAATGAGGGTATTTCTTCTTCATTTACTCCTCCGCTTCCCAATGTAGTAATTTAGGTTGCTACATGAATTGTGACAATAATTGAATAGCAAAACTGACATTAGGCCTTGGGATTGTAAGATAGAGCAATTTTTCTATCAATCTCTGATAGCCTGTAACATACATGAGCATCAGATCATTAGTGATTATAGATATCTCATCATAATGAGCTGTAGTAAGTTTAACATTTACTTCCAAAGGTGTACTGACTGATTTGTGCTCCACTAAGGCCAGTATCTGAGATTAGTTCAAGTGCATACTTTCCTAGATTGAGTAATAAACCATTCCCTGACCTCATTATCTCAAAGCCCAGAAAGTATTTTAGGTCACCATGATCTTTCATCTTAAACTGACTATGAATCGGACCTTTCAACTCTTGCAATAGTTTACTGCTATTACCTGTTAAAAATAGGTCATCTACATAGATAAATATCACAACTATATTTTAACCATCCCTTTTGTGAAAAGAGGATGATCCTAGGTACTTTGTGAAGAATCAGTAGCTAAGAGAGCCTCAAAAACTTTATACTCCACTGCTAGGAGGCTTGTTTCAAGCCACGGAGAGATTTGAGTAGCTTAGATACTTTGTACTCCCCCTGCCTCTAAAATCCTGAGGCATCTTCATGTATACATTCTCTGCAAGATCACCTTGTAAGAATGCATTAAGCACATCCCTTTGACAAAAGAGACCAATAATGTGAAGCTGCCACACTGATAACAGTTTTAATTGTAACCATCTTTGCTATAGGAGAGAAAGTCTCATGAAAGTCCGAGCCTTCACATTGACTAAGTTCCATAGCTACTAGTCTTGCTTCATACCTTTCAACTTCATCATTAGCCCAGAGTTTCACCTTGTACACCCATTTTGAGTCAATAACTCTCTTTCTGATAGTAAGATCAACAACAACCCTGGTCTTGTTTCCTTCTAATGCACTTTTTTTTTCCTGCATTGCTGCAGACCACTCCAAGATCTTTGAGGCCTCCTTGGAGTTAGAAGGCTCACAGATACTTGAAAGATGTTATAGGAGCTGCTCAATTTAGAGTAATGAACATAATTCTCAATAGAATAAAGGAAAGAAATGTGAGCTTATTTGGAAGAACTAGGCATCACATAATCCTTATGCCAAATAGGGGGGCTGACAGACCTATTTGGCCTTGGATTGAAGCATATCGAACTGGTGGTATCTGCAGTAGTGCTAGCCTCAAAACCTATATTTACTAGTGTGGGAGTTGCTTCTTTTATAACTGTTGTAGTGACATCCTCAAAACTTGATACAGAATGCTCAGACAGCTGCATGCTACTATCTCCTTCAACCAGGGAGGCTGCCATGCCATCTTGTTCATTATTCTGCTGCAAGCTACCACTAACAGTAGTATCATCTTCAAGAAAACCAGATACAAAATCCCTTGCATCTCCATAAGCTATAGTATTTGTGATCTAGATGGAAAAAAATGGCACTAAAAGTCATCGATAACATTGGTGTACTCCTTTGGACTTGCTTTGAATGGAAATTCATATACTATGAATTTGACATCCATGCTAACATGAAATGACTTTCACTCTAAACCAAGTATTAGGTATCATTTTTAAGTATCTACACAACCAATAAAAATAACTCCCTTCTATGCTTTAGGAGCAAACTTGTCTGTCTTAGGCAAATCAGAAGTAAAGCAAAGGCACCTAACCACTCTTTAGATGGTCCAACTTTGGTTAAGTTCCATACAACAACTCATGCAAAGATTTACCCTACAGCACTGATATGGGAATCTTGTTGATCACATATAATGTTGCTTTCACACAGTGTCTCCAATAAGAATTGGAACAGATGCCTGAAACCTTAAGGCTCTAGCAGTATTCAATATGTGTCTATGCTTTCTTTTAACCACCCCTATTCTGTTAG
>JAOTQR010088887.1:11135-33949 GCA_025774065.1 Solanum ossicruentum
TTTCATGTATCTAAAAATCCATTCATTATTTCAAGAATTTGACTTCATATTCTTTCTCAGGGGGTCAAATTAAGTGGGGAATGGGTCTAACTCGAATTTTAGAGCAACCGTATCAAAATTCAAAAATCCCAAAAAAATGTTATTTATGAGGGTCAAATTTGAAGGGGCATATATCTTATCACAGAAAGATCTGGATGGACCATGACCTACCAAATAAAATCCCTTTGAATTAGCTTTCCATTACACTTAGTTTCACCTCATTCTGAGTTCAGATAAAGGATTTATGCCCATTTTTGTGAACTCATTTATGCAGAAAATGCAGATTCTAGTGGGGTTTTCGAGTCGCCTCTGAGACGGCCCCCTGTTGTTTTTGGTGCCTATTTTAATTTTTTTCTGTCCAAGGCTTTTAAGTCTTGGGCCAAAGGGTTCCCAAACTTAAAAATACATATACTTAGCCTTATTTCACCCTCATATCATCCTAAACATTCCCCAACACTCACTCAAGTACTTAGACTCATATTTCACCCTAAATTCAAGTCCCAAACTCAAGAACAATCTTAAGGATTTCATTAAGAATCTCATTCAAACTACAAGTCTCCATTTCCAATCTTCTAGAAGGATTCTCCAAAGTCAAGGTATGTGGTGTTGAACTATTGGGTCCTTTAACCCATGGTGCCTAAGCTTCCTTTTTTACTAATATTACATGATTTAAAGTTGATTTTACACATAGGTCTTGTACATTAAGAAATTTATGGCACAATGATTTGAGTTCATGAAAGTATGGTTGTTTTAGCATGTTTTGTGCTCTAAATCTTGAATCTAACGTAATAATTGATGAGGGGTTTTGGTGTGTATGTATTGAGGGTGTTGCAAGGTGTTGATTGATGATTTTACAATGGAATTTCTTACATGATTTCATCTCTAAATTGCATGGTCGTTCACCCCCATTACACACCCCCCAAGTGTTTGATAAAATATTCGGCTAGGATTTCTTGAGGAATTGAAAGTCCAATGCATGTGTTATGAGTTGAATGGTGTCATGATGATTATATGATAATGAAATAATGATGTAATGATGATGAGATGATTATATGCATATGATGTATAATGAGGAGAGGAAATGTAGGTATATGATGACTTTGTGATGATGATAGGGATGTCTATAAGGTAGAGTGTTTAATGATTCCTACTGAAAAGATCATATCATAAGGTATGGACACCTACCAAAAAGGTCATGCCATAAGGTAGAATGGTTAATTGTACCTATCAAAAAGATTATATCATAAGGTATGGACATTCCACTGAAAAGGCCATGCCGTAAGATGTAAAGACTAAAATCTCTGACTGAAAAGATCATATCGTAAGATATAGACATTCTATTGAAAAGGCCATGCCGTAAGATACAATGAATCATGGTTCCTACCCAAAAAATGATATCGTAAAATAGGGAATGTCTTATACTACTTACGAAAAAGACTATGTCGTATGGTAGGGGTATTGATAACACTCTCCAAAAAGGTTATATTGTAAGGTGAGTGGGGGTCATTTGGCCCATTCCATGAAGGTTGGTACAAAGGGGTTTCAGTATGTTTCTCATATTGAGTTTATATTCCTTGATCATGATTTACTAGTATGTTTTACCTTGAGTATTGAGCATGCATGCCATATTGATGTTACACCTATCCTTTGCTTACAATAATGTATTTTGGTTACGTTGCCTATCTCTTGCTAGCATTGCATCCCACATACTTAGTACATTCAAACGCACTAACACATACTTTATGCCTTCATGATGCTACCATATAGGAACTAGAGCTCCTATTGATTATTCTTATGGCTAGACGGATTGTTCAAGTTAGCCTTTGGTGAGTCCTCCATTCCGGGGACAATGACTACTCTCTTAAACTATGTTCTATAACTATCTTTCTTTTATGTATGTATTAACTATGAGGGTGAGCCTGGTTGCTTGTCTTGACCCCGCTCTTATCCAAGTAATAGAGGTGTTGTTAGACATGTTATATATTATGCTTGAGCTTTGACTCACTTATGATATTCTAACTACTTAAGTATATATCTCTCTCTTTCTCTATCTTAGTCTTTCCCTTGTTTATGTATCTTATGTTGCTTTACATTGCTTCTGTGACCAAGGATGTGTAGTGATATACCATGAGGCTTGTTTGGGGTTCCTTCGGATTCCCCATTTGCGGGTCACGTCTACGCCCTAGGCTTGGGTCGTGAGAAAGATGGTTTTAGAGTACTAGGTTGATAGATCCTCGGAGGCCAACACATTTCATCGATTAGAGTCTTATTCATGGTTATGTTGTGCACCCCAACTATGAGCAAGAGGCTATGAGTCGTTTTAGGAAATGTTTCCCTTCATCATGGTGTATGTTGTGCTTTAGAAGCAAGATAGTGCTTTCCCCTCTAACTAATGTTCTTTGCTCTTTTAGTTGATCATGTCGCTTCAAGGAGGAAGGTAAGTAGAAGGTTTTGATATTGATGGATCTGAGTTTTACTATTTATTCTCTATTCTTTTAGTTGATGGTGGGGCTTCTTGTGTGCCCAAGTGGTTGTGTGATTCTTTGGGGCCTATTCTCTTAGTTGGGTAAGTTGCTGCTAGAAAGTTCATAGGTTGATCCAAGTTTGTATTGCATTAGGTCTTTCTTTGTAACTTGTTGGATTCGATGTGGTGGATTTTGATGTTGTACTTAGGATGGCATAGTTGCTTGCATGTTTATCTACTTGGTGGTAGAACCTACAGAGGTAACCCCATTCCCTAATGAGCTTGTCTTTGAGTGGGAGGTTGTTAAATAGTAGCAAGGGAGGTAGGTCCATTTTATGCCCTAAAGTACAATTGCTCTCTAAGGGGTTACATTTGTCATCTTGTGAGAATTGGAGGTGTTGAACCTAAGTTGTTTTGTCTATATAATTATTGTTGATGGTGGATGAGGCATTGAATGTCATTTTCGATATTTTGAATTTTGGGACAGTGTCCTTTGGTTTGACTAGTACACTGGTTATGCCTATAAGTCTCATGAGTAAGTTTTCTAGCCCTTGCCCTAATAGGTTTATGGTGGTTTTGGTGATGATTATATAGTTTATTCCTTTTTAAGGTAGTACATGCAAGGCATTCGAAGGTCGTACTACAAGCTTAAGGAAGGAGGTTGGATGCTAGATAGGAGAAATGGGAATTTTGGTTGTAAGAAGTTACCTTCCTAGGTCGTGTGCTACTGGTGATGGCATTAAGGTTGAACCTAGTAAGATAAAGGTTATTAGCTATTAGACTAGACCTTGACTCCCTTGGGTATTAGGAGCTTTTTGTGTTTAGTAGGTTATTGCCAGAGATTGTGAGTATGTTCTCTTCCGTTGTTGTTTCTATGACTTAGTTAACCCTAAGTGAGACCAATGTTATGATCGACGTTTGAGTAAGGTGATTGGATAGGTCTAGGAGTTGCTATTTCTTATATTATTCCTTGGTGCTAGTAGGTTTCATGTGTGTGGGTGTCCTGGATGGTTACTAACTCTATTGTGGCTAGTAGTGGTCTATAAGGGTTGCCCTATGTTATCATTGCATAGAGTATTATCTTGTGATCTTGGTTAGACTTAGTTTAGGTGTTGTAGGTCTTAGAGTGGTTTGGCCACTTGCATAGCAAATTTCAAATGAGTGTAGAACCTATAAGGTTGTAATATGATGGTTGAGGATGGTTGATCTATTTGCTCAATTCCAATGGGATAGTCGTTTCTCTAAGATTGATCTTTGGTTCGAATTTTGTTACCAAGTGTGGATGAAGATAGGTGATATCCCTAAGTGTATTTTCGGATTAGGAGTGAGAATTATTAGTATTGGTGGAGTTATTTGGTTGATTTATACAATAGCTATTTCTATGGGCTTCATGAATAGGGTCTTAAAACCCTACCTTGATATGTTTGTGGTGGCCTCTCGTGATGAGATATTGATTTATTTGGAACTTGTTAATTATTTGGGGGTAATGTTGTATGTCTTGGAGGATGAGAGGTTGTTTGCTAAATATGATAGGTGTGCATTGTGGATAGCAAGAAGGTGGTTAGGATTCTGTAAGGATTATCATATGAGTGTGCATTGGTTTTTCTAGTAAGGCTAGTTTTGAGGTTGGTGCTCTAAGTAGCCTAGTGTGTGTGGATAATGGTGGTAAGGAGATGCCTAGTACAGTCCATCGGTCGGCTAGATAGGGAGTTAGGTTGAAGGAAGCTGAGAATGCTAGTATAGTGTTCTTAATGGTTCCAAATCTTCTTGGGTTAAGAGGTCTAGATTAAGCAAGGCCTTGACTCCGCCATATTAGAGTTGGAAGTTTTGGGTGAGAGAATGATAAGTAGAGGTTGTCTCCTAAGGGAGAGATGGTAGTTCATGGAAACAAGTGGAATAGGTGTATTTAAGATTGACAATTGTGTTGAAGGTTATGAGTCCTTATAGAGTATAGAGGAAGGTTAATAAGGTTGCATAAGTTTGGGAATTTCCTATGGTAAGGGTATGGTTTATCCGGTTTGTCATGCTTCTAGGTGGAGGGGATGTGTTGGTGACCCTAGTGCTATAGAACTCTTTGAAGTTATGGGTGAGGTGGAGGATAAGTTGTCCTAGAAGGAAGTTCCGATAGAGGTGTTAGATGGATGAGTGGAGAAATTGATTGATAATGATGTAGTGTTTGGCAAGGCCCTTTAGAAGAGTTGTCTATTCGTATGTGTTTCTCGGAGAGCCAGTGCGGACATGACGAAGCGATATCCATATCTCTTTCACTCTATTAAAGCTTATGATGACATGTTAAGTCCTTTCTATGATTCCAAGTCTAATGTTTCAAACCCTATGTCATTCATGTGCATTCATATTTAAGTTGGCAAGTTTATGATGATTTTATACTTATGTTGAGATCTTGAAAATGGTGTTTAATGTAATGTTGCATTCTTCTTGGGCCTAATTTGTTGATGATAACTCTTGTCTTGTACGTTTATTTTACATTTGGTGACAAATGTTCCCAATGGGGAGACATCGTAACGACCCCAATAAGTGCCCAAAAATATTCCTCAGAAGTACTCGAAATCGTGATTTTCATATATCTAAAAATCTGTACATTATTTCGAAAATCTGATTTTATATTCTTGTTCAGGGGGTCAAATTGAGTGGGGAATGGGTCTAACCAAATTTTAGAGCAACCGTATTAAAATTCGAAAATCACAAAAAATGTTATTTATGAGGGTCAACTTTGAAAGGGCATATCTCTTAGAACACAAAGAACTGGGTGGCCCACATCCTACCAAATAAAATCCCTTTAAATTATCTTTCCAACTCACTTGTTTTCACCTCATTCCGAGTTTAGAAAAAGGATTTACACCCATTTTCGTAGAACTCATTTGTGTAAAAAAGGCAGATTCTAGTGGGGTTTTCACGTCGCCTCCGCGATGCGCCCCCGTTGTTTTTGGTGCCTATTGTAATTTTTTCGGTCCAAGACTATTAAGCCTTGGACCTAAGGATTTCAACACTTGAAAATAAATATACTTAGCCTTATTCCATCCTCATATCATCCTACCATCTTCATATCATCCTAAACATTCCCCAATACTCAGTCAAACACTTAGACTCATGTTTAACCCTAAATTCAAGTCTCAAACTCAAGATCAATCTTAAGGATTTCATCAAGAATCTTATAGAGCTTCAAGTCTCTATTTCTACTCTTCTTCAAGCGTTCTCCAAAGTAAAGGTATGTGGTGTTGAACCATTGCGTCCTTTCACACATAGTGCCTACGCTGCCTTTTTATTAATATTGCATGATTTAAAGTTGATTTTACATATGGGCCTTATACATTAAGAAATTTACTGTACAGTGATTTGAGTTCAGGAAAGTGTGGTTGTTTTAGCATGTTTTGTGCTCTAAATCTTAGATCTAATTAAGATTTAATGAGGGGTTTTGGTGTGTATCTCTTGAGGGTGTTGCAAGGTGTTGATTAATGGTTTTACAATGGGATTTCTTGCATGATTTCATTGCTAAATTTCATGGTTTTTTAACCCCCATTACACACTCGCCATGTGTTTGATAAAATGTCCGGCTAGGGTTTCTTAAGGAATTGAAGGTCCAATGCATGTCTTATGAGTTGAATGGTGTTATGATGATTATATAATGATGAAATAATGATGGACTAATGATGATATAAGATTGTATTCATATGATGTATAATCAGGAGAGTTGTCTATATGAGTTGTTTTCATGGAGAAGTACCTATGGTGGTGCATGTTGTTTTTAAGTCCTTATATTTTTTGTGTTCTTGGGAAAATGAGTAGTTCTTTCTTGATGATTTGAATGTAATGTCTCGATGAGCTAGTTCTATGATTCCTACCGAAAAGGTCATGCCATAAGGTAGAGTGTTTAATGATTCCTACCGAAAAGATCATATCGTAAGGTATGGACACCCTACCGAAAAGGCCAAGCCGTATGGAGAATAGTTAATTGTCACTACCAAAAAGATTATATCGTAAAGTATGGACATCCCACCAAAAGGCCATGTTGTAAGGTAGAAAGACTAAAAGCTCCCACCGAAATGATCATATCGTAAGGTGTGGATATTCTATTGAAAAGGTCATGTCGTAGGATAGAATGAATCACGATTCTTACCCAAAAGATGATATCTTAAAGTAGGGAATGTCTTATACTACTTACCAAAAAGACTATGTCATATGGTATGGGTATTGATAACACTCTCCAAAAAGGCTATACCGTAAGCTGAGTGGGAGTCATTTGGCCCATTCCGTGAAGGTTGGTACAAAAGGGGTTTCAGTATGTTTTCATATTGAGTTTATATTCCTTGATCATGATTTACTAGTATGTTTTACCTTGAGCATTAAGCATGCATGCCATATTGATATTACACCTATCCTTTGCTTACAATAATGCATTTCCATTATGTTTCCTATCTCTTGCTAGTATTGCATCTCGCATACTTAGCACATTCAAACGTACTAATGTATACTCTATGCCTACATGATGTTACCATGTAGGAACCGGAGCTCCTATTGATTATTCTTGTGGCTAGATGGATTATTCAAGTTACCTTTTGGTGAGTCCTCCATTTCAGGGATAATGACTACTCTCTTATACTATATTCTAAGACTATCTTTCTTTTATGTACGAATTAACTATAAGGGTGAGCCCGGTTGCTTCTTTTGGCCCCCGCTCTTCTCTATATAGTAGAGGTGTTGTTGGACATGTTATGTATTATTCTTGAGTTGTGACTCACTTATGACACTCAAGCTATTTAAGTATAGATCTCTCTCTCCCCCCCCCCTTAGTTCCAATTTCCTTTTTTATGTTTTTTATGTTGCTTTACATTGCTTTCGTGACCAAGGATGTGTAATAATATGCTATGAGACTTGTTTGGGGTTTCTTCGAGTTCCCCATTCGCCGGTCACATCTAGGCCCTAGGCTTGGGTCATGACAAAGTAAAGGCACTACCATCACATCTGAAATATGCATACTTGGGAGAGAATAATACATTACCTATCATCATTGTAGCAGACTTGAGTGAAGCTCACACATAGGCCCTCATTTCGGTTCTCAAGAAATTCAAAAAGGTCATTGGCTAGAGAATTGCAGACATCATTGGTATACCCCCCGGATATGCACTCATAAGATTGAATTAGTCAAGGATTATAAATAGAGTTTTGAGCATCAAAGAAGGTTGAACCTCCCAATCTAAGAGGTAGTGATAAAGAAGAAGGAGTAATCTACACAATTGCCGACAGTGAGTGGGTACGTCCAGAGCAGTGTGTTCCGAAAAAGGGAGGTATCACAGTGGTGCATAATGCTAAGAATGAATTAATCCCTATAAGACCAGTCACTGGATGGAGATTATGCAGGGATTATAGGAAACTCAATGCTTCTATCGAGAAAGATCATTTTCCTATGCCCTTCATGGATCAGATGCCCGACGAATTGGCAGAGAAGGGATGGAACTGTTTCCTTGATGGATATTCTGGGTACAATCAAATTGTTATCGTGCCTGAGGGCCAGGAGAAGACAACATTTATGTGTCCTTTTGGTACATTTGCATTGAAGAGAATGCCTTTTGTACTATGTAATGCTCCAGCATCATTCCAAGGATGTATGATGTTCATCTGCTCAGACATGGCTGAGAGCACTATTGAGGTATTCATGGACGACTTTACTATTGTTGGCTAGTCTTTTGAAGAATGCTTGTTACATTTGCGTGATATGTTGCAGAGGCGCGTTAAGAGTCACTTGAAGCTAAATTGGGAGAAATGCCATTTTATCTTCAAAGAAGACATTGTCCTTGGTCACAGAATTTCAGGCAAGGGAATCGAGGTAGATAAAGCTAAAATTGAGGTTATAGAGAAATTTTCACCACCAATTTCAGTACAAGGTATTAGGAGCTTTCTAGGCATTATTGGATTTTACCGCCACTTCATAAAGGATTTTTTCAAGATCTCACAATCCTTGTGTAAATTATTTGAGAAAGATTCTAAGTTTGTGTTTCATGATGCATGCACGCCTTCGAAATATTGAAAAGAAGGTTGACTACCACACCCATTATTATGGCTTTGGATTGGTCATAACCATTTGAACTAATGTGTGATGCAAGTGGTGTTGCGCTAGGTGTGGTGTTGGGGAAACGAAGGGAGAGAATTCTATATCCGATCTATGCCAGCAAAGCACTAAATGTGGCCCAAAAAACTATACAGTTACCGAACAAGAATTGCTTGCTTTAGTTTTTGCCTTTGAAAAATTACAGTCATACTTATTGGGGGCTAAGGTGATAGTGCACACTAACTGTGCGGCACTCAAATATTTGATGGCCAAGAAGGATGAAAAACCAAGATTGATCAGATGGATACATCTCTTGCAAGAGCTTAACTTCGATGTTATTGATAGAAAGGGATTAGAAAATCAAGTAGTTGATTATCTCTCTAGATTGGAAGATGAAGCTATGATGATGTTTGATGATGGTCTTGACATAAATGACTCATTCCCTGATGAAAGAGTTTTGGCAGCCTCACATGATCTTATACCTTGATTTGCAGACTATGGTAACTACTTGGTGAGTGATATAGTGCCGCCTGATTCGAACACCCATCAACGTCGCAAGTTTATGCATGATGTAAAGAAGTTCTTTTGGGATGAGCTTTATTTATTTTGTATTTTTGCATATGGGATCATCCGCAGATGTGTGCCAGAAGCGAAAATCATAAGTATTCTTGAAGCACGACACTCTTCATTGGTGGGTGGTCATCACAGTGGAGCTCGAACTGCTTATAAGGTGTTATAATGTGGCTACTATTAGTTGTCCATACATCAGGATGCCCATGATTACATCAAGTCATGTGATAGATGTCAAAGAGAGGGCGGGGTCTCGCAAAGGCATGAGCTTCCTCTAGATTCTATTTTGGTGATAGAGCTATTCAATGTGTGGGATATTGACTTTATGGGGCCCTTTGTCAGCTCACATGGTAATAAGTACATTCTGGTTGTAGTTGATTATGTCTCTAAATGGGTAAAAGTCATAGCTCTACTGAATAATGAAGGTAAGAGAATTATCGGGTTTCTTCGAAGAAACATTTTCTCCAGGTTCGATACACCTCGAGCAATTATCAGTGATGGGGTTCTCATTTTTGCAACCGACTGTTCAAAGCTCTCCTTTAAAGATATGGTGTAAAGCATCGAGTAGCAAACCCCATACCATCCCCAAACAAGTGGGTAAGTAGAGGTATCAAATAGGGGAGTCAAGCAAATCCTATCCAAAATGGTGAATGTAAATCGCACTGACTGGTCAAGAAAGTTGGATGATGCTTTATGGGCCTACCACATAGGTTTCAAAACCCCTATCAGAATGTCCCCTTACCAATTGGTGTATGGGAAAGCCTATCACATGCTATTTGAGGTTGAACACAAGGCACTATGGGCACTTAAGAAGTTGAATCTAGATAGGAATGAAGCAGCAATATCTAGATTGATTCAAGTAAATAAACTTAATGAGCTTAGACTGCGAGCATATGAGAGCTCTACATTGTACAAGCAAAGGATAAAAGTCCAGCATGATCGTAGGATTGAGAACCACCAATTTTCTCTAGGAGACATGGTTCTGCTTTATAACTCTAAGTTGAGGTGGTTCTCAGGAAACTCAAATCTAAGTAGATGGGGCCCTTCAAAGTTGTAATCATTTTAAGTCATGGAGCCATTGAGTTAGAAAGCAGGGATGGTAAAACTTTCAAAGTCAATAGATAGAGGGTCAAATTGTACATGGGTGACATGAAAGAAATTAAGATAGTGGAAGATTGGGACCTTGAGGAGGCATAAGTATAAAAGCTTTCTGTCGTGCCGCAATAATAAATCAGGCAATTTTTGGGAGGCAACCCAAGGTATACCCCCGTACCTCTTCTATGCGTCTTCACTTTGAGGACAAAGTATGCTATTTTGGAGGGGTGTGGGAAGTTATCCATTAAGGTGAAGTCTGAGTAACCTCGAGTCCATAACTTCCCCTATTTTGATCCCAAGGTTTTCTTGCAGTGATTTTTTTTCGTTGTGGATGTTTACTTTCTATTGAACTGGCATGTTTAGGTAGTATAGATAATGTGTAAGTTCATAGTAGTGTTATCTATTAGTATATACATAGTCTTTAGATGTTTTTTAAAGTTTTGATGAAAAATTGGGTACCCTCAAAAAGTTTTTTGAGATTATGCTTATTGATACATTCATGCATGTTGGCTATCTGGTAATGTTTGCTTTGATAATGTGAAGGTAAGCTGAGGCTTGAAGCATGACCTGTGAGTCTATACTTGATTGTGGGTGAAATACCATGTGTGTTGTGAGTTTATTTTGCTGCATTCAAGCATCTTGTATTGGCTCAGACCTTCCCTTGTTACTCTAAAAATGGTTTGTTGATGTGGTTGACAAGGAAAGGATATTAGGCCTTTGTTCTTTGAGTGAATCCACGTTTAGCCTGATTAACCCACCAAATGAGTGAGTGAATCCCTTGTTCCAAATTTTTGAGCCTCTCATATACTCATTCTTACTTGAGACCTTGCTAGCTTAACCTTATTTCATGAAATACCTTGATATTGGCCCTGGTCTATCCTTGGGCATGTGAACATTAATTGAGGCTAAAAGCCTAAGTTAAAGGTAGCCATAAGTTGTGTCCCTAGTTTGAGGAATAAATAATGTGTACTTCACCTCAGGCTATAAAGCATAAGTTGAGGATGGCCCTTATTGTGGTAAAGTAATGACAATGAGGTAGTTAGTTGGGAAACAAAGAAAGAAATGATAAATCATGAGCTGAGTGAAGAAAAAATAAAAGAAAAGTGCCTTGAATTGAGAAAAAAAAGTAGCGAGAATTGAGTTCAAACATAAGGCAAAGCTGAAAATAGAAAGAAAGCACTCGAGAAAAAAGTTTGAAGCAGGAGAATAAGGGTGAATTTATTGAAAAAGGTTGGGTTATGAAAGCAAAAAGTGTCGGTAAACATGGTTCAAGGATAGTTTTTAGTCACTACTTGCCTAAACTGCCACACCAAAGACCCCTGAACCTATGTTACAAAGCCTGTAAATCCTAAAATGATCCAAATCCACTTTATCACCAAGCCAGAAGATGAGTATAGAGGCAATTGTATGGTGTTAGTTAATATGCATGAATTTTATTTGTGAGAGTGAGAATGCTTCCTCAGTCCCTGAATTCTAAATGTTTCTTAAGTGAGTAAAAAGGACTTCTTTTCGATGAGGGAATTTGCACTACTTGATTAGCATATGGCTGCACCAGTGATTGTGGATGGTTAATGCTCCTTAGGTTATCATAGTTGTATTTTCAGATTCATCACCATGTTTTATTTTGCTCAGTAACTTCGCAATCTGATTTTGAAAATGATAGTTGGGTCCCTAGATTAAAGTGGATGATGTATATGCCATTGGTATAGCTACTATGTATTTCTCATTGTCTGCATAGGTTGAGTCATCTCTTGAGGACAAGCAACAATTCTAAGTTGATGGTGTTGATGTGCTGTCAAAATACAACACATTTGATGCCTAAAACAAGGAATTTTTATGATTTCTCAATGCGACTTTTTATGTGTTTTTATGTATTTTTGTGTCGTTCTTGCAAAAAAGTTAGGTTGGCATGATTTTGGAGAAGAATTGCAGAATTTTGTTGAAACATAGGACATACGAGCTAACTTACGAGTCGTAGACCAAGATAAGAGTTGTAAGGTGTATCATAGCAAGAAACAAACACCAAACACTCAGAAATCTGCTAAGAGGAGGTCAACCCTATGAGACCATCCTGCCAATCATAAGATGCACTATGACTCGTATAGGTGGACTCGTAACAAGAATCAGAGAGCCAAAATGTTAGACCAAAAATTGAAGTCCTAGACTACAAGAGGAACATATGAGTCGTAGCCCAAGCAACGACTCATACCAGTGGGTCATACCAGTTGAGTCCAAAATGCCAAGAATCTGATACGAGACTCTTACTATGACTCACAGGCCATCCTAAGAGTCATACCTGCGAGGCATACCAGCTGCCAGCTGTCTTTTCTGTGTAATTTTTTGGATTATTTTGTAAACACTATAAATAGCTTAAGTTAGGATATTATTAGGAAATTCCAGATTTTAGAACATCTTTGAATATTCTCTCAAGAATCTTTTAGGGTTTTGGCTTAGTTAATCATTTTCTCTTGGAAAAGCCATTTTGGGGATTGAAAATCTTACTTTGTATTCATTGCCAATCTACCAAGCTTTTGCGTTTGCAACTTGTAGTGTCAACAGTTTTCATTGCTTTTGGTAAAACTCTGAACTATGCCTTGTACTTGCATTCTTGTTGGTTTTGCTTTAGTTATAAGTAACTAAACACCCACAACATGGGGTTGTGGGAACCATGGGTAGTTGACTTGGTATGACCTAGGTTTATTGCATTTCTATGATTGGAGTTTTGCATTTATTATCTAATTCCCTTCATATTGATTGTTGTTTGGTGGTGGCCAACATCAAACCCCATCTACTATCACAATCCCGACCAAGGGAGTGACGAATAGGAAAAGGGAAATAGATGACAGGATTCGATTGATGTTTTCTCATCTGATCAACCAAGCCTGACCAAGGGGAGGTTGACTAGGACAATAGGTAATGGTTATATGGCACGCCATGGTTGCCAACCAAGAGCCATGGTGAAATTCGACCTTCACCTTCACAAGAGGCTGGAAGAACCTAAGTTACCATACTGCATGCGAATCTCCAATTGTAGTTATGTTATCTAGAGAAATCGAGTCAACGAACTATGGGGAACATAATTCCCCAACTTGTCTCGAAAATTGAGTTTTTCATAGTGTTATAATTTAGTGTTTATTTAATTTTTTTTTTGAATCACAAAGCCCCCTCCCATTTAGAGATTATAGTTATGAATGCTTGAAATGATTAGTAGTGAAGTCTTGTAGTCAAGCCCTGTACTCCCTGTAGATTCGACCATAACCTCTGGTTAGGTTAATAGCTGACAGCAACTGCTTTCTTATTATAGCATGAACATCATCACTCACACTCATATTTCCCTGCCTAAAGTTGATAAACTTGTTCATCTTGGCTTCCCTAAGCTCAAGTGGGAAGAAACGATCCAAAAAATCAAGCTTGAACTCTTCCCAATTAACAGCATCACCACAAACCCTTTCCATAGTCCACTAAGTATACCACACCTGTGCTACATCCTTCAACTGATAGGTAGCCAGTTCAGCCCTCTCCTCAAAAGTGACACCCATGACATTCAATACTTTGAAGAGGTCATCAATGAACTCCTGAGCATCCTTGTCATACTTAGACCCAAAAACTTCTGTAGAATTCATCTGGGTGAAATCCCTCACTCTAGAAGCCAGAGTGGGATCCCAAGGAAGATTGGTCTACCTAGTATGAGTAGTAACCACTTGAGCAAGCACGGCAAAGGTTGTATGGAATTCACCATTAGAGATAGGCTCATCCATAGGCTCTTGAGGTGGTTGACCCTGATTAGCTGGGGCTGGTCTGGCAGGTCTACCACGAGACATCTTCTGAAATAGAGCAAGGATACGACCAAGGCCAATAGCTAAACCAACTATTCACAGCGCAACATAAGACATGAAAAAGTGAGAAAATTCCTAGAACGTCGTCATAGACTCCCACTCATAGGCATGGTGCAGTTCACACCTATATTAGGACTCTACTTGATGCAGCATGTCGGACTCTGAGGATCATTTACAAACCTAAGGCTCTGCTACCATCTTTTTCATGACCCAAATCTGGGGTCTAGGTGTGACATGGCGAATGGGAACCCGAGGGTCTCCAAACAAACCTCAAGATACCAAAACTCTTATCATCAGTTTAGAAGCGTGTACAAAGGTAAACATATAATTCTAAGGGGCAAGAAAGTAGGACTCACGCTATGGGGCATTTGAGGAAAGGGATTAACAAAAATTCATAAAACACATAGAACATAATAACTAAGTGGCGGATAAGTAAGAATCAAGCAACGGGGGAAATCGGGACTTAGGATCCTTCCATCACAGCATATCACTAAACCATAAATCACATAACCCACTCACATAATGACAGTCAAAGGTAGTCAATCCATAACATAGACTTTAATTGTAACAAATTGCATATAATGTAAGGAAGTTTAAAGGTGTCCAACAATGCCTCTACATAGATGGTTCAGGGCCAAGACATTCTCCGAGCTCACCCTCAAATACATAAAGAAACAAAAATATCAAAGGTAGATAGATTATGGATCATCCTTAGAAGATAGGATTCACTACAACAAGTAAATTTGGAATCTGAACTAAGCATCAAACGATGGATGATCAAGGTCTTCGATCCCTACATGGTGAAATCATGTAGGCAAGAGTATGTGTTAGTATGTTTGAATGTACTAAGTATGTGGGATGCAATTTATGAAACTTACCAAAACCTGTATTTCAATGTTAAATGACAAGGGCACATATTATCGAAAGAAATATATATAACAAGGAACGTAATATATCAAGATGTCATGAAACCAATGATGCATGAAATGCAAATGATTCTCTTATATATAGTGGGGATATGAACTTAACCGATATGAGTAAGACCAAGGAAGCTATTACTTGGAATCCCGATGAAATCCCCTCATCGATAAAGAGGTAGTCTACTTACCAAAAGTAAACTATACTTCACCTTAGAGGAACAACCCCCATTTCATATGAAGTAACCTTCCTTACAGGAACAACACCCATTTCAGATGGAATTTCGCATATAGCATATCAAATCCTATCATACCATGTTTTCTCCTTATGAGAACAACACCCATTTCGAAGGCATCTTTCGTTATAATAATAACACCCATTTCAGAAAGGGAAAACCTATGTTAGGCACATAGTTCAAGGAAATAGAGGGAACCCTCAATCCATCGATGCTAAGTCATCATTCAACGAGAATACATATACTTATATACATACATACTTCAAGAGACAATTATCATGACCCAAACTAGGGCCTAGACGTGACACGGTGAATGGAAAACCCGAAAGAATCCCAAACAGGCCTCTTAGCATATCACTCATATATCCTTAGTCGTAGAAGCAAGAATAAACAACAACAGAAAGTACAAACAAGGGAAATTGGGACTAAGGGAGAGAGTTTACTACTTAAAAAACATAGATGAGTCAAAACTCAAGCATAATATATAACTTGTCCAACAACACCTCTAGACAGGAGTCAAGACAAGCAACCGAGCTCACCCTCATAATCATAAGTTTCCACCATAAGAAGAGTCAATACATAGCATAAATCTAGAGAAGTATGTCCTCGAAATTGAGGACTCACCAACTTGCTTGAATAGATATTACTAGCCACGCAGAGGAGGAGGATGATCAAGTGGAGCTCTGGTTCCTACATGGTAACATCATGTAGCCATAGAGTATGCATTAGTACATTTGAATGTACTAAGTATGTAGGATGCAATGCAACAAGAGATAGGCAACATAGTCAAAATGCATAGTGATAAGCAATACATAGCATAATAACAACATGGCATATATGATCAATACTTAAGTAAATCATGCTTTGCAAATCATTCAATTTGTATAGATCATAATACATAAGTGTGGGAAGAGACCTCAAGACATAGAATAAGACCAAACGAGCTACAACTTGGAATCCCGATGATTACCCCTCACTAGTAAAAAGGAGGTCTACTTGCCAAAGTAGACCATACTTCACCTTATGAGTGCCTATCCTATTTTGGAGAAGTAACCTTCCTTATGGGAGCCTGTCCCATTTCGAAAAGGATTTCATGAGTAATTTCACCTTACAGGAGCCCATCCAATTTCAGGAAGAACTTCAAAAGAAAGTGCACAAAGTAGATCCACTAGTATTGCAAGGGTATAACATAGTCCTATGGTGGCACATAGTTCAAGGAAAGACAGCAAACCCCCCATCATCAGTGCTAAGCTTAAGCCCATGGAATAATTGGAATAATCATAATTGTAATAACTTGTGAGAAACATATAATCATGACACGAGTAGCTCTTAAACATCCTTGACCTCTAATGATAAGCCCAATATCAAAACATAAGAATAGATTATCATCAAACATTACCCTTGCATTAACATCAAAAAACTCACAAAAGGTATAATCTTTGGAAAAGGGCTTAGCTTCATACTTGCATAATCATAGAAAAAATTTCGTGAATTCATAACATACTTGATAGCCCATATTCATCATGAAGTCACTTGACTTGTAAAAATTGTACATATCTTGAGAATTTCTTGTCATTTCATCAAGCACTTGGTGGGCACATATGAGCAAATGTTCAAATCATGCAAAATGCAATAGTATAGATCATGAAATTATGAAATGAATACATCTTAAAATTATGTAAATCAGTCCACCAACATCATGGTAAAACCCCATCATGGGTAACTTATAAATCATATCAAAACTTCACAATAGTTTATAGATTTCATTGCTTGAATCATGTATAGTCTCAATAGACAAAGATTACTGCATAGTATAAGCTCAAAATAGCAATTTATGCATAACAAACAATATTTGACAAAATCCCAACATGTTTCATGCTTATATTTCATAATAATAGATACCCATAAGAAATACAACTTGAAATCATGCAATTTTCATATGAAGGAAGATTGGGCTTCATGGGTGAAAGGAACCCATGAATGAAACCCACATACCTCAACATTGGAGAATATCTTGATGAAGATGGAGATGAGAACTTGAAGCTTGAGTGATTTCCTCAAGATCCGGAATGAGATTTATCACTTGAATTTTGAGTGAAATATTTGTCTAAGTGTTTAATATTGGGTAAAGTCTTGTATAATATGAAAGTGAAATATAGCTAAGTATAGGTCTTTTTACGCATGGGGATACTTAGTCCCAAGACCCAAAGTCCTTGGATCGGAATAAGAAAATTGGCCAAAAATTACAAATCTCCAGGGACGTGCTTGGTCACTGGAATTTGCAAACTCTGAAATTTCAAATTTTGCTATATTTGCTCTAAAATCAGGGTTAGACCCATTTCCCACTCAATTTTTCCCCCTAAACAAGAATATAAAGTCGAATTTTCGATATCATATACGAATTTTGAGATATATGAAAATTACGCTTATGGGCATTTTCGAGGCACATTTTCAAGCACTTTTTGGGGTCATTTCAATATCTCCCCTTTGGGCACATTCATGCCCAAATGTCAAATAGGAAGAGTAATCATGGAGAAATCATCCCCAATAAGAATGCAACAATACATCTAAAACATTATTTTCAAAATCTCAACATAAGTGTCAAAATCATCATGAACTTGCGAACATAAACATGAATGTATGCAAATGACATATGGACGAAACGTAAGATTTGAAATCATAAAAAGGACTTGATTTGTCATCATAGCTTGAATAGAGTGAAAAAGGTACGATATTGCTTTTCTATGCTCACTCTAGCTCCCCTAGAGACACTTTCAACTTGACAATTCTTCCAAAGGTCCTTGACAAACACTACATCCTTATTAATCAACTCCTCCACTCATCCATCCAATACCTCCATCTGGACCTTCTCCTAAGCCAACTTATCCTCCACAACACCCACAACCTTCAGGAGTTCTATAGCACTAGAGTCACCTACATCCTATCAACCTAGAAACACAAAGAACAGGACGAACCATATCCATATCCATATCCATAGGCAATTCCCATTCGCATGCAACCTCACTAATCCTACTCAACACTCTATAATGATTCACTAGCCACAGACATAACCCTCTTGCTTGCCAAACTGGACCACACCCCTTCATGGGTGGGATTTCCAAGTGAACCCAATCATCAACATAAGCACACATAGCCTACCTTAGTATCTAATGACACCATCTCCCCCTTGGAGAAAACCCCCACTTTATCATCTCTCACCAAGGTCTTCAACTCTAACAAGGCATGGTCAAGATATTGCTTTGCTTTCACCTCATCAACCAAGAAAGATCTAGAACCATTAGCCCCCACTACACCACCATAGCTAACCTCTTCCAACCTAACTCCAAATCTAGCCTAGTCACCTTTTTGCCACCATCAAAACATGCTAGGCTACCCACATATACCCTACCCAAAGCATCCTCCATAACATTAGCCCTTACTTGGAAGATAATGTACACTTATATAATAATCCTCAAGGAGCTCTAACCACCTTCTTGTTACCCACGATTCACGTTTTTCATAATTAGAAAACAAGCTCTCATTCCCCAAGACTTACAACACTACCACCAAAAAATTCACAAGCTCTAAATAAGTCAATACTCCATCACTAGAGACCACCATAATCATGCCGAGGTAGGGTTTTAAGACCCTGTTCATGAAACCCATAAACACAACTGGTGCATTAGTCAACCAACCAACCCCTACACGACTCAAAATGCTCACTCCTAGTCTGAAAAGACACTTGGGGACATCATCTACCCTCATCTTCACTTGGGGAAAAAAATCAGAATTGAAGATAAATCTTTTAGAAAAAGTGACTAGTCCATTGTAGTTGAACAAATAGGTCGTCTATCCTTAACCATCATATTATAACCTTATGGATTCTACACTTATTCGAAGCATGATATGTATGTTGCCAAACCACACCAAGACCTAACTCATCAAGCCAAGTTCAACTAAGATCACAAGACAAGACTCTATGCAATAAGAACATATGGAAACCCTTATAGACCGTCCTAGCAACAATAGACTCACATGACTATTCGGTACACTCATGAATCTTACTAGCAATAAAGAAGTAATAAAAGAAATAGTGACCCCCAGAACTATCAAAGCATGCATATCAAATCAAAAACCTCTAACATACTGGTAACAACATCGGGATCCTCCTCCCCTTCTTGCCACCCTTACAGGACATAGAACCTATTTTGCCTTGGAGAACACCCTTGGCCTTGAGGACGACCATCTCTACCTTCAGTTTGACATGAGGACAATCAATAACCCTGTGACCTATTTCACCACATCCAAAACAAGCACTAGATTTCCTCCAACATGGGCCACCATGGTTCTTCCGACATGTAGGCCACTTAGGCTTGGGCCCTCCACCATTACCACCTTGGTGTCTTGGATTATCATTAGCAAAACTTCCATTAAGAGCATTATAAGACCCTTGGCCTTGATGAAACCAGCCACTCTTTGGACTTTGGAACTTACCATCAGAACGGGCCCTCGTGGCGTCACTCCTGCTCCTCTTTCTCAACTTTTACCCTTCCGATTGTTTAAGTCATTAAGTGGGAAAAATCCATGTCTCTAATTAACATAGCATCATGGCACTCCTCATTCACCAAATTGGATACACCCATCATGAACTTGTTCATTCTAGACCTTGGGTCAGCAACCAATTGTGGAGCATATTTTGAAAGTTGGTTGAACTTGAGAGCATACTCCCTCAAACTCATAGATCCTTGTATAAAATTCATGAATTCCATCATTTTGGTTTCTCAACACTCAAGAGGGAAGAACCGGTTGAGAAACTTTGCCTTAATATACTCCCATAGAATCACATTGTTATTCCCCTTCTTCTCCTTCCATTGAGTATACCATATTTGAGCCACCCCCTTGAGTTGGTAAGCCGCTGACTCCGCCTTCTCCTTCGATCTCACACTCATGATAGCCAACACTTTGTATACCTTATTAATAAATTCTTGAGATCCTCATTCACTTTAGACCATAGAACTCCGGTGGGTTCATCCTCATAAAGTCTCTCATCTGAGATGCCAGAGTAGGAGGCTGAGGGGCTTGGACCCTTTGGTTGGCTTGGTTAGCCACAACTTGAGCTAGCAAGTTGAGAGCATCCTGGAGCTCTCCATGAGCAGGTTGTTCCTCGGTTGTGCAGGTTCTCCTCCCTCTTGTGTTAGGCATGATCTAGCATAGTAAGAGCAATCATTAGGGGGAAAACCTTACCTTAACTCTTATAGCATGATATTGGGTAGAAGAAGGGAAATATTTCCTAAAACACCTCATAGCCTTTAATTCATAATCATGGAGCACTTCACAACCATGAATAAGACTCTAATCGATGCGATGTGTTGGACTCCCAGGACCATTAAAGACCTAGTGCTCTGATACCAAGTTTTTCACGACCCAAACTAGGGCGTAGACGTGACACGGCGAATGGGGAACACGGAGGAACCCCAAATAAGCCTGTTAGCATATCATACACACATCTTTGATTGCAGAAGCAAGAACAAATAACAAGAGAAAAACATAAACAAGGGAAATTAGGACTAAGGGAGAGAGTTTAGTACTTAAGTAACATAGATGAGTCAAAACTCAAGCATAATACATAACTTTTCCAACAACACCTCTAGACATAGAACTTAGCGGGGGAAAGACAACCGACTAGGCTCACCCTCATAATCATAAGTTTCCAACATAAGAAGAGTCAATACATAGCATAAGTCTAGAGAAGTGTGTCCTCGGAATTAAGGACTCACCAACTTGCTTGAATAGATATTACTAGCCACACGGATTATCAAGTGAAGCTCTGGTTCCTACATGGTAACATTATGTAGCCATAGAGTATGCATTAGTACATGTGAATAACCTAAGTATGCAGGATGAAATGCAACAAGAGATAGGCAACATAGTCAAAATGCATAATGATAAGCAAAGATAGCATAATAGCAATATGGCATGTATAATCAATGCTCAAGCAAATCATGCTTTGAAAATCATTCAATTTGTATAGATCATAATACATAAGTGTGGGAAGACACCTCAAATGACATATAATAAGACCAAGCTAGCTACAACTTGGAATCTCAATGATTACCCCTCACCGGTAAAGAGGTGGTCTACTTGCCAAGGTAAACCATACTTCACCTAATGGGTGCTCGTCCCTTTTTGGAGAGGTAATCTTTCTTATGGGAGCTTGTCTCATTTCGGTAAAAATTTCATGAGTAATTTCACCTTACAGAAGCCCATCCCATTTCGGGAAGACCTCAAGAGAAAGTGCACAAAATGGATCCACTAGTATAACATAGTCCTATCTTAGCAAATAGTTCTAGGAAAGAGAGAAAATCCCCCATCCATTAGTGCTAAGCCTAATCACATGGAATAATTAAAATAATCATAACTTTTAATAACTTACGAGAATCATAGAATCATGACACGAGTAGCTCTTAAACATCCTTGACCTCTAATGGTGACCCCAACTTCAAAACATAAGAAAAGATCATCATCAAATATTACCCTTGCATTAACATCAAAAGGCTCACAAGAGGTATAATCTTTGAAAAAGGGCTTAACTTCATACTTGCATAAGCATAGAAAATTTGATGAATTCATAACATACTTGATAGCTCATATTCGTCATGAAGTCACTTGACTTGTAAAACATGTACATATCTTGAGAATTTCTTAACTTGGCATTTCATCAAACACTTGGTGGGCACATATAAGGACATGTTCAAATCATGCAAAATGCAAGAGTATAGATCATGAAATAGTGAAATCAATGCATCTTAAAATCATGTAAATCAGCCCACCAACATCATGGTAAAACTCCCTCATGGGTAACTTGTAAATCATATCAAAACTTCACAATACTTCATAGATTTCATAGCTTGAATCATGTATAGTCTCAATAGACAAAGATAACTTCATAGTATAAGCTCGAAATAGATATTTATGCATAATCAGCAATATTTGACAAAACCCAATAGATACCCATAAGAAATACAACTTGAAATCATGCAATTTTCATAAAAAAAAAAAAAGAAGATTGGGCTTCATGGGTGAAAGGAACCCATGAATGAAACCCACATACCTCAACTTTGGAGAATTCTTTGATGAAGATGGAGATGAGAACTTGAAGCTTGAGTGATTTCCTCAAGATCCAGAATGAGATTTCCTACTTAAATTTGAGTGGGATATTTGTCTAAGTGTTTGAAAGAGTATTGGAGAATGTCTTGTATGATATGAAGGTGAAATATAGCTAAGTATAGGTGTTTTTATGCATGAGGAGATTTAGGCCCAAGACCCAAAGACCTTGGGCTGGAACAAGAAAATAGGCTAAAAATTACACCTATCCGTGCTCCTGGCTTGGGGCACGCTTGGTCACTGGAATTCACAAACTTTGAAATTTTTAATTTTGCTACGGTTGCTCTAAAATAAGTGTTAGACTCATTCCCCACTTAAAATTTCCCCCTGAAAAAGAATATGAAGTTGAATTATTGATATCACGTGCGGATTTTGAGATATATGAAAATTATAATTATGGGCATTTCTTATTCACATTTTGCAGGCATT
>JAOTQR010088918.1:0-19998 GCA_025774065.1 Solanum ossicruentum
CTTTGGAAGGACCTCCAAAATGTGAGGTAAATTGAGCACCACGATCTGATGTAATGGACAAAGGAACCCTACGCAATCTTACCAATGCATGAATGTACAACCTTGCATAGTCTTCAGCCCTATATGTGGTCTTAACCAGCAGAAAGTGAGTTGATTTTGTTATCCTGTCAACCACAATCCAAATGAAATCAAAACCCTTTCTAGTCTTAGGAAACCCAACCACAAAATCCATAGTAATCACCTCCCACTTACAAGTGTGAATCTTAATGTCTTGGGTTAGGCCACCCAACTTTTGATATTCGGCTTTGACTTGTTGACAACTATGGCAATCAAAAACGAATTTTTCAATGTCTCTCTTCTTGCCTCCCCACTAATACACATCCCTCAAATCTCTATACATTTTGGTGGAAGTGGGGTGGACAGAATATGAGGAGGTATTGGCCTCATCAAGGTTTTTCTCCCTCAAAACATTAATATAGGGCACACACAACCTACCTTGGTACCTAAGGGAACAATCTACCCCTTGGGAGAAAACCTCCGCCTTGCCCTCTTTCACTAAGGCCTTTAATTCTAATAAGGAGGGACCAATATATTACTTTCCTATCACCTCATCAACCATGAAGTCGGATTTTTGATATCGCGCATGGTTTTTAAGATATAAGGAAATTAAAATTTTGGGTACTTCCGAGGTATTTTTTTGGGAACTTTTTGGGGTTGTTACACCAATAACCTAAACCCTATCTGTGCCAGCATGTGGCTCATTCAGGAAACCATCGAATGGTAAACCACGCTTACTTTCCTGGTCATACTTCTTGACCTCCATGGCATCATACTCAATAGCATAGAATTGGTTATTTACAACTTCCACCAATGGAAGTGCTTGTGAAGTAGGAGGGATGTCACTCTTCGCCGCATTAGGTCATATAGGGGGAATGTTTGAGGTTTCAATCCATGTTCTTATTGCCTGATCATACTCATCTGCACATGTGGACAACTTTAATTCAGGTCATCCAATGCCTCCTATAACATAGAATTTACCATCCATGAAGATGCCAGAGCACATCTTATGTGGATTATTCTTACTTGATAAAATTCTCCATGTGCCTTCCTCTGAATTGTACATTTCATCTCAGCTAAGGATTTTATCTTATGAATCACATTTCCATCTGGAATGGTGATCTCTCCACGACTGGTACAACCAAACAGAAATCTTAGCTCATTCATCTGCATCCTAGATAACAAAATGTTAGTTAGTAAGCTATACTACTAAATAACTATAACAACACATGCTTATTAAAAAAGAGAAGATCTACACCAACTGCCAAAGATTCTTTGACGGAGAACATGAAGCATTTATTTAGATTCATGGTCGGCAAATGCATCCAACTACGCCTAGTAGGGTCAAATACTTCCCATTCGGTCAGCTGTTATTAACACAATTGTTTTTCCTTAACCTATAATGTTCACCGCTCCAAACTAATGACCAAAATTCACTATTCAAAGATGTTGTTGTCGCATAATGTGACCTATAACATAGAATGAGATAGATAATAAAGTTATCATGGCCATTGATATGAAAAGCAAGCTCAAATCAAAATTATAAAGGAAAATGATTGATAGGATTGCAATCTAGAGTGACAAAAGGCCATTACAAAATGATGAAAATGTGCAATGCGATGTGTCAAAGCCATCCAATGGTTTTGGCCAAGTGATTTTATCCATTGGAAATTCTTCAGCATCAGTTGATGAGCAAGCTTGCAGTCAGCATTTTGCTAGGGATAATTCTAATTTAAGTAATCATCAGACCGCTATTGCACCTTGCATTGCACTTTTGCATCATTTTTCAATGGTCTTTTTCCACTCTGGACATTAATCCTATTAATTATTTTCTTGTATAATTTTGATTTGAGCTTATTTTTAACACCATAAACCTTGATAACTCTATCAACTCTATCATTCAATGCTCTAGGTCAGATTATAGCTTGTAGCGTCATTGAACAGTGAATTTTTATAATTAGTTAAGAGCGGTGAACTTTATAGGTTGAGGAGAAAAATGGTGTCATTGAGCATTCGGTGTATTTCTCATACCAACCCTCTGAATGAAAAATGTTTAACCCTACTAGGCATAGTTGGATGCATTTGTTGACCATGAAGACAAATGAATACGTCATATTCCTCAACAAGGAACCTTTGGCGGTTGGTACGGAGCTTCTCATTTTTGGAAAAGATGTGTTGGCACAGGTTATTTATAGGTATAACTTACTGAATAATACTTGTTCATCCGAGATGTAGATGAATGAGCCAAGATTTCTGTTAAGTTTAACCAGCTATAGTGAGACTACCATTCTGGCTAACGACTATGATCCATGAGGTAAAATCCTCTGTTCAACTAAAATGTACAATTTGGTGCAAGGCACGAGGAATTTATCTAGCATGAATCAACCTCGTAAAATATGCTCCAGAATCATCATAGATAGTAAGTTCTATGTTATAGGAGCTATTGGAGGAAATGAATCAAAGTTGTTGAAATGTGGAAAGGAATATGATCTGGCAACAGGAACATGAACAAAAATCCCAAACATGTCCCTTATAGGACCTAATGCAGCTAGGAGTGACATCCCTCCTGCTTCTCAAGTACCTCCATTAGTTGCAATTGTAAATAACCAATTTTATCTTGGTAATTATGATGCCATGGAGGTCACAAAGTATGACAAGGGAAGCAAAGCATGTGTTACCATTTGATGATTGCCTAAATGAGAATCGTCCAGGCATGTGTTGTGTCTCGCATTTCAAGCATGTAATGATAATTTGATTATAATTGGAGGGCCTAGGAGCGAAGGGTATGATGAGGTGAATTCATGCGTACTGGATCAAGGGCCTCCATAATGGAACTTGCTTGGCAGAAGTGATCAGGCAGCTTCGTGTATAATTGCACTGTAATGGGATGCTAAAGCTCTATGTTTTCTGTGTTGGGTGGTGATCAATAAGATGAAAGAATGATTTAGTTAATTGTTTAAGCATTATGTCATTTACATTTGACATGAGCAAGAAAATTTGAAGCGTGTGGATTGTAATCCATGTTTTATGAGTTGTAAATTTGATGAAATCATAACCCTAGTCGATGCATGGTATTTATGAGGTTCATTCTATTGACATATACTTTTATGTGTTCGAGTTGTGCATCCATTGTTCCTTTCAATTTTTTCCTTTATCTCTTTACCTGAATTTGTGCAAAACACCTCCCTTAAGGTAATACATAAGGAATTATATTACGAGTTCTTACACAATTGCTTCTTCTTCTCCCAATTATATTACCTTGTTTCAACATGGACCCTATCCATCCTTGGAATCTACAATCAATCTCAATGACTAACATGAAATCCAATTTCAAACTCTACACACAAAATGGAAAACAAGCTGACCTAGGATCAATAATTTGAGTTGGTATCGAGTTTGACTTAGGGCCTAATTTGGACATTCGACACAAGACTCAACTTTGAGATCTGACCTCAAATTTGACTCGATCCTAACCTAAATTTTTGATTTAGGTATCAACTTTCAAACCAATATTTGATCCTAGCATTTGAACCGTAACTCGATCCAGGATCCAGCCTAACACTTAACCCAATCCAACCTTGACTCTTGACGAAAAATCATACTCCAACATCTGACGAAAAATATCATCTTTATACTTAATTTGGGACTGGATCTTTAATCCTTATTTGGGACCAACCGTCTAAACTGAAATTCATTCCCACTCAATTCCGAACTCGAATAATAGGCAAGGTCGGGAGTCAAATCAAAAATTGAGAATTAGGAGTTGAATTCAAAATTAGTATTGAAAATTGATGTCAAAACTTGTGTTAGGGTGAAGAGTTGAGGTGTGAGGTTGTGATAAACTTTTGAAAAATATTTTTCTTACTTTTAGAAGATAAGCCATATATTATAAATAAAATATATTAACAACAACAATATACCCTGTGAAATACCATACATGGGGTCTGGGGAGGGAAAATTTATACAGACCTTACCATTATCTTATATAGATAAAGAAGTTCTTTTTAAAATACCCTCATCTTAAAAATACCATCCCAAATAGTAGAAAATACTAGATATGAGATAGTAACTAGTATGGACAATAAATAAAACATATAAAGAGATAAAATTAATAAAATAAACAATGGACACTAACAACACAATATATAATGACACGACTACCTCTACTAACCTACTATATCACAAGGCCTAACAACTTCCTACCCCTACTAGCCATCTAACCTTCGACCCTAATATGCAACCTCAACTCATTTGTATCTAAGGTCATGTTCTCGGTGATACAAACTTGCACCATATCCTGTCTAATCAACTCTCGTAAAAAATTCTGATCTACCTCTACCCCTTTGTATCACCGACGTTGTCCAAGTTATACTTCCTTTTTATAGGATAAAAAGATCACTGTCAAGAAATAGAACCTACCAAAGGTTAGGGTTGAACCCATAGGGAATAAAGACTTAATAGAATTCAGTGATCACAATTCGAGTGGTTAACCAACTTGCTTCCCCAAAGGTTTTTTATTTTTATTTTTTTGCAATAATCAATTAAAAATAAAAATAAACTAACTAAAACAAGAGAGAAATCAATATAGAGAGATATAGGGTATTGAGTTCCCCATGATTCCCCAACTCAATATCACTAGATAACCTAATTTATTTCTAGTGTGTAGCATGCATAATGGTAAGTTATGTTACCAAGCCCTTTGCTCAAAGGTGAGAGGTGAATTTCACTATGTGACTTGGCCCATCTCTATAGTGTGAATTACTAAACCTTACATATTAGTCCTACATAATGACCCAATCTTAGGGCCTAGATGTGACATGGCGCAAACGGAACCCCAACCAACCCTCTTAGGACATCATTACATATCCTTGGTTATAGAAGTAATAGAAACAACAACAAAGAGTAAGAGTATGGGGCAACGGGACTAAGGGAAAAGCTTGCACAACATCATAATCAAGAGACAAGAGTCAAGCTCTCATCATAGACATCAAGTTAAATAGAGTCAAGGCTCTCAACATAGATACATAACATGTCCAACAAAAACCTCTAATATAGAGATAAGAGCGAGGGCCAAGACCAAGCAACCGGGCTCACCCTCATAGTTAAAATAAAAAAAAAAGATTATCTCAATAGTTAATAATAGCAACATATCCTAAGGTCCCGAAATGGAGGACTCACCAACTAGCTTGAGTATCACCGAACTAGCCACATTAAATAGGATGATCAACTTTGGCTCTGGTTCCTACATGGTGGTATCATCTAGGCAAGAGTATGCGTTAGTAGGTTTGAATGTACTAAGTATATAGGATGCAATGCTACAAGAGATAGGCATCATAATCTAGTTGCATAGCAATAGGCAATAGACAACATATAACAATATGGCATATGTGCTTAATGCTAAAGTAAAACATGCTTAATAACTCATGCTCATATAAGGTATCATATGTGTAGAATAGACCAAGTTAGATTTCCAAAGTACAAACCCCTTGGTAGGTCAGTGAGGATTCTACCCCATCACTAAGGTGGTGAAGTACTAACCCTTCACTCGGTTGCTGATGATGCCACCCTATCACATAGGTGGTGAAGTACTAACCCTTGACACGATTGATGAGTACAAACCCCCCAAATCGGTTATTAATACTACTTCCCCATCACTAGGTGGTGAAGATCTAGCCCTTCACTCAGCTGGTGATGATGCCTCCCCATCACCTAGAAGGCAAAGTGCTAACCATTCACTTAGTTGATGAGTACAAACCCCCATCTTGGTTATCCGGGTTCCTCGATCCCCCGGGCTGGGCATGGTCTAATGCAACACTTTATATAGGATTCACTATTAAGATTATTTTATCATCATAACATCAATCATATCATATCTCATGATTTGGACTTTCAATTCCACAAGAAACCATTACCGGACATTTTATCAAACACTTAGAGAGTGTGTAATGCTAGTATAAAATCATGAAATATAGAGATGAAATCATTCAAGAAAATCCATTCTAAAAATATGAATCAATACATTGCAACACATTCAAGCAATATAAATCAAAACACTCATCAAATCTCATAATAGATCCAAGAGTTATAGCTCAAAACATAGCAAAATAGTCACAACATTACATAACTTTAACATAGTTCATAGACATGTTCATAATTGTAAACCCATTTATAAAATCAACTTTAAATCATGCAAATTGCGTAAAAAGTAGATTAGCACACCATGGGTGAAAAGACCCAACGGCTAAAACACACATACCTTAGCTTTGAAGAAACTCTTGATGAAGATTGAAAATGGAGGCTTGAAGCTTGAAGAAAATTCTTAGCCTTGGATAAGGGTTTTAGACTTGAATTTTGGAGTAAAAATATGACCAAGTGTTGGGATGAGTATTTCGAAAAATTTAGGATGATATGAGGGTAAAATAAGGATAAGTATAGGTAAAAACATATTTGGGAACACTTGGGCCCAAGACCCAAAAGCCTTGGACCGAGATAGAAATCACTGGCAACAAAATACATAGGTTCGCGTCTGGTCCGCGATGTGGACCCATCGCGTAGGCCAAATTAACACATATCCACAACAGTTGTGTATCACTGTGCAGTTATGGATCAATTCTTGATCAGAAAAATTATGAAAATTGAAATTTCTAATCGTTTGCTGTTGAATTAGGGTTAGACCCCCTCCTCCTTAATTTTGACCCCCTGAACAAGAATATGAAGTCGGATTTTAGATATCACGCACGGATTTTAAGATATATGAAATTTTAAATTTTGGGCATTCCAAGACACATTTTAGGGCAATATTTGGGGTCGTTTCAATATCTCCCCCTTGGGAACATTCATCTCCGAATGTAAAAGAGACGTACAAAATGGGAGTTATCAATAATAAATCAGCCCCAACAAGAATGCAACAGTACATTTAATCACCATTTTTCAAAACCTCAACATAAGTGTAAAATCATCATAAATTTGTCAATGTAAACATTAATGCATATGAATGATATAGAGGCTGAAATGTAAGACTTGAATTTACATAAGGGACCTAGAATTGCTACCTTAGGCTTGGATAGAGTGGAAAAGATAAAAATATTGCTTTTACATGTACGCTTCGGCCTCTCATGTAGCACTTTCAATTTGTTGGTTTCTCTAAAGGACCTTAATGGACACCACCTTCTTATTCCTCAATCTCTTTACTTACTTATCTGAAATCTGAACCAGAGCCTCCTCATAGGTCAAGTTATCCTTAACAACGCCCACAATATCAAAAGGCACAATAGCATTAGGGTCACCAATACATTTTCTCAACACAGAGAAATGGAACACTAGATGAACCAAAATCATTTCACAAGGAAGCTTCAATTCATAAGCTACCTTGCCAACCCTACTCAAGACCTTATAAGGACTAGCATATCTTGGACTTCACTTCCCTATTTTACCAAAATGGACCACACCTTTTATTGGAGAAACCTTCAAATAGACCCAATCACTCACTTAGAATTCTATGTCTCTGCTTCTTACATCGACATAAGATTTTTGACAACTTTGGGTTGTCTTCAATCTTTCCTTAATCATCCTAACCTTCTCAAGAGCCTCCATAACTAGATCTGACCCTACAATGCCACCTTTCCAACCTCAAACCAACCAATCGGTGATCTACAATGTCTCCTACAAAGAGCCTCAAAAAGAGCCATACTGATACTAGAGTGGTAGCTATTGTTGTAGGTGAACTCAAACAAAGGAAGATGATCATCCCAACTACCCGTCAACTTTAATACATATTCCCTAAGCATATCTTCAAGGGTTTGAATTTTTCTTTTAGCTTGGACATCTGTTTGAGGGTGGAAGGTTGTACCAAGGTGAACTTTTATACCCAGACCTCTTAGAAAAGACCTCCACACATGTGAAGTTAATGTGAACCACGATCTAGTATAATGGACAAAGAAACCCCATATAACCTCATCAATAAATGGATATATAACCTTGCATACTCTTTAGCCCCATATGTGATCTTAAAGGGTAGGAGGTGAGCTGATTTCACCATCCAATCAACCACCACCCAAATGGAATCAAAACATTTCCTAGTCATGGGCAACCCAACCACAAAATCCATATTAATCACCTCTCATTTGTAATTGGGAATCTGTATATATTGGGTTAGGCCACCCGGCCTTTGATGTTCGACTTTGCCTTGTTGACAACTATGGCAATCAGAAATGAACTTGGCAATGTCCCTTTTCATGCCTCCTCAAAAATACACATCTCTCAAGTCTCTACACATTTTGGTGGAACCGAGGTAGATAGAATAAGTAGAATTGCAGGCCTCATCAAGAATCTTCTCCCTCGAACCATCGACACAAGGCACACACAACCTACCTTGGTACCTAAGGACCCCATCTTCCCCTTGAGAGAAACCTTTACTTTGCCCTCTTTCACCAAGGCCTTAAATTCAACCAAGCAGGAATCAAGATCTTGTTTTACTATTACCTCATCAACTAATGAAGACTTAGACCTGGCAACAACAACCACATCACCAACCTCTTCCAATCTAACCCCCAATCAAGCCAATTGACGCATCTTCCTAGCCATCTCTCTATCACCACCACCAACATGGGCTAAGCTACCCATAGACACCCTACTCAATGCATCTACTACCATATTTGCCTTACGCAGATGATAATGCACAGTCATGTCATAGATTTTCAGAAGTTCCACCGATCTCCTTTACCGCAAGTTGATGTCCTTTTGAGTGAAGACATATTGGAGGCTCTTATGATCGGTGAACACAACCATATGCACCCCATACAAGTAGTGATGCCACATCTTAAATGCAAACACAACGGTGGCTAACTCTAGATCATAGGTAGGGTAGTTTCTTTCATGTACCTTGGGTTGTCTAGAAGCATAAGCTATGACCTTACCATTTTACATCAACATACAACCCAAACCAACCTGGGAAGCATCCCAATACACCACAAATCCCTCAAGCCCATATGTAATGACAATACATGAGCAAAAACAAGCTTGTCTTTCAATGTTTGGAAGCTCCTTTCACATTCATCGGTCCACACAAACTTAACCTTCTTTTAATTCAATTTTGTCATAAGGGAAGCAATAGAGGAGAACCCATTCACAAACCTTCTATAGTAACCCAATAGGCTCAAGAAGCTCCTAATATCAGACGGGTTTAATGGTCTAGGCCAATTTCTAATCTCATTGATTTTCTTAGGATCCACTTTTTACCATTCCTCAACACCACATGACCCAACAATGGAAACTTTTTCAGCTAAAATTTACATTTTTCATATTTGGCATACAACTTCTCCTCCCTTAATATTTGCAAAAAAACCTTCAAATGCCCCATATGCTCCTCCCTACAATGTGAATAGATCAAAATATCATCAATGAAGACCACAACAAAGGTATCATGATGAGGTTTGAAGACCCTATTCATTAGGTCCATGAAGATGGCCGGTGCATTGGTCAACCCAAATGAAAACACAACAAACTAATAATGCCCATATCTGGTCTGGAAGGTTATATTAGGAATATCACATTCCCTAACCCTTACTTGTTGATACCCAGACAAAAGCTAAATCTTAGAGAAGAAGCTAGCCCTTTGCAATTGGTCAAACAAGTGATCAATCCTTGGAAGGGGATTTCTATTCTTGATGGTGACCCTATTGAGTTGCCGATAGTCAATGCACATTCTAAGTGACCCACCTTCTTCTTTACAAACAACACTGGCGTACTGCATGGTGATTGAAGAGGTCTAATAAATCCCTTCTCCAACAAATCTTTCAATTCTTCCTTTAACACCTTCAACTCCACGGGGGCCATATGGTAATAAGGAATAGTGATAGGTTGAGTACTGGGAATGAGATCTATGCCAAAAATAGATCTCCCTTTTGTGAGGGACACCAGGAAGGTCATTTGTGAAGACATGAAGAAACAAATATACGATCGGGACCGACTCAATGGAAGGGACTTTGGACTTCATGTCTTTAAGCCTCACAAGATGATACAAATACCCCTTAGAAATCAACTTGTGGGCTTTAATGCATGAAATAAATCCACCCTTGACCACCACATCTTGACTTTCTCACTCAAGGATGGGTTGATTAGGAAATTGAAACTTGACCCTACAGGTTTTATAATCAATAGAACCATAGTAGGCGTGCAACCAATCCATCCCAATAATGATATCAAAATATACCAGGCCTAATTCAACAAGATCATGAGGCAATAACTTAAGCAAATTACAAATAGGACAACTTATACAAACTTTCCTAGCAATAATAGAGGAACGAATAGGAGTAGACACTTCATATGACACATGCAACAACTCGGGGTCAACATGGAACTTTTTAGCAACAAAAAGGGTAAAAAAGGAAAGATTGGAACCCATATCAATCAAAGCATATATATTAAAATCAAAGATTTTGAGCATACCGATAATATTGGGGACCTCACCAACCCCTTGCCTCCCATGTAGTTCATAAAATCAATTGTTCCTTGGGGAACCACCTTGAGGAACACCTTTACCTAATGGAACAACATTTGCACCCAAGAGCTTGCCACAGTTTCTTAGACAATCTATCTTCTTGTGCAAGCTCCCCAATACAAAAGTGTGCATTAGAACCCTTCAAATATAGTCCATTATGACTCTTCCAATATCTAGGGCACACATCCTTAGGATCCACACCACCAACACCTTGAGGCGTAGGGAAGTCATTGGCAAACCCCCTATTAGTAGCATCAGTAAGCCCTTGGCCTTGATGAAACCGAATACCCTTTTGGAATTTACCCTCAAACTGGGCCCTCTTGGCCACATGTCCCCTTCTCTTCCTCAATTTCTCCTCCTCCATATGCTCGGCATAGGTTATCAATAGAGACAAGTCCATGTCACTAATTGCATGGCGGACCGGCATACATCACTTACCAAGTCAGAGGCCACCATCACAAATTTATTCATCCTAGATCTAGGAATGACCAATAAATGAGGGGAATACTTTGATAGTTGATTAAACTTAAGGGAATACTCCCTCACACTCATAGCACCTTGTTTCAAATTCAAAGCTCTACCAACTTTGTTTCCCAAAGCTCAAGAGGGAATAATCGATTAAGGAAAGCCAATTTGAACTTCCCCCAAAGTGCCACATTACCAATCCCCTTCTTACCCTTCCATTGGTCATACCATATTTTAGCTACTACATTGAGTTGGTACGCCACCAACTCCGCCTTTTCATTCGGCCCAATACCCATAATAGGGGATCTTTATCAACCTTTGATGCATAGATTACCGGAAGATTTATTCTCACGAAGTCTCTTACCCTAGCTCCCAGGGTAGTAGCATGAGGGGCTTGGGCCCCTTGATTGAATTGGTTGGCCACCACTTTGGCAAGAATAGTATGAGCATCACGGAGCTCACCATTGGTAGGTTACTTTTTAAGAGTCAAGGCTCGTCTTCCTCTAGTGTTTGGCATGACCTAGCATAGCAAAGAACAATCGTTAGTTGGGAAAACTTATCACAACTCTATAGAATGACTAAAAAGATGAATAAGGGAAACAATTCCTAAAGCGTCTCACAGCCTCCTATTCATAGTCATGGCACATTTCACAACTATTAATAGAACTCTAATCGACGCGGTGTGTTGGACTCCAAGGATCTAACAACCTAGAGCTTTGATATCAAGTTTGTCATGACCCAAGCCTAGGGTCTAGACGTGACATGGCGAATGAAGATCCTGAAGGAAGCCCAAACAAGCCTCTTAACTTATCATTACATATCCTTGGGTGCAGAAGTATATAAAAGACATGTAGAATAGATTGTGGAAATGGGGCTAAGGGAAATCTTTGAAACACATCAACATCAACACACAAGGAATCATAGCTCATATCACAAATACATAACTTGCCCAACAAACACCTCTACATACATAGATAGAGCGGGGACCAAGACAAAGTAATCGGGCTCACCCTTATAGTCAAATAGAACATAAGGTAGTGTCTCAATACATAGATTAGAGGAAAACATAAACCAAAATCCCCAAAATGGATAACTCACCAACAAGCCTAGACTAGTACAATCTATCCACGTAGAGGAGGAGGATGATCAACTTGGGCATCGGTTCCTATATGGTGATTGAATGTACTAAGTGTGTGGGTTGCAATGCAACAAGAGATAAGCTTCATAATCAACATGCATAACAATAGGCAACAAGCATAATATAGCAAGATGGCATATATGATCAATGCATAAGTAAAATGTGCTTAAGTAATCCATGCTCATATAGAATATCATATGTATAGAATAACCAAGCAAGATTTCCAAGGTATGAACCCCTTGGGGTTAGTTATGATGCCACCCTATCACTTAGGTGGATGAGTATGAACCCTTATCTTGGTTGGTGATAATGCCGCCCATCACCTAGTGGATGAGCACGAACCCTTATCTTGGTTGGTGATAATGTTGCCCATCACCTAGGTTGATGAGTACGAACCCCCATATCTATTGATGAATATAAATCCCTATCTAGATTAGTGATGACACCGTCCTATCACCAGGTGGAGAAGTACGAACCCTTCCCTCGGTTACCGGGGGTCTTGTCCCCCCAGATTGAGCATAGACTAATGCAACACTCTATATAGAGTTCATCAAATGCATAATCTCATTTCATCATCATATAGTCAATTATATCATATACATAAGCTCTTTTCATCACCACAATATCATTCATATCATATCTCATACTTTGGGCCTTCATTTCCTCAAGAAACTATAACCGAACATTTTATCAAACATCTTGGGGGGTGTAACGGGGATAAAAGACCATGTGATTTAGAGATGAAATCATGCAAGAAAATTTATTATAAAACCATCAATCAACTCCTTGCAATATCCCCCATGACATTCACATCAAAACCCCACATCAAACCCAACCTTACATCCAAGATTTAGAGCTCAAAACACGTTAAAACAACCACACTTTCATGAACTAAAATCATTGTGCAGTAAATTTCTCAAAATAAAAGACCCATATGTAAAAACAACTTTAAATCATGTATCATTAAGTAAAAGAGGGTTTAGGGACCATGGGTGGAAGAACCCAATTGTTCAACATGATACACCTTATCTTTGGAAAAGTTCTTGGCTAAGGTTGACAAACAAGACTTGAAGCTTGAAGACAATCCTTAAATCTGGATGAGGGTTTTGGGGATTGAATTTGGGAGTGAAAATATAGCTAAGTGCTTTGGGGAGAGTTGGGAAATGTTTCGGATGATATAAGGGTGCAATTTGACTAAGTATAGAGAAACACACGTTTGGGAAACTTGGGCCCAATACATAGAATATTTTGGGCCGCACAAGAAAGACTGCAAGGCGAGAAACACATCTCCTCATCATGGAGAGGACGTAGAGAGTGATTTGTATTAAAGAGCGCGCAAGGCGCATCGCGGGAGAATCGCAAACAGCTCATTGGAAATCGTCCCTTAAAAATTTATAATTGCTATTCTTTCACTTTCAAAGCGAGGTTAGAGCCTTTTGAACCAATCTTTGACCCCTTGATCACAAATATGAAGTTAGATTTTCGAAATAACAAAAAGGTTTTTAGATATATTGAAATTAAAATTTTGGGCATACCAAGGCACATTTTTGAGCACTTTTTGGGGTCGTTTCATATGTGCCACAAATATTAGTATTATATGCTGCAAATAATATATAAATGTTCTAGTTTAACAAAAAGTAAATGTCCATAGGGAAAAGGAACACAGACAAGAAAATCCCGGGATCAGAAATTGGGATAGCTATGGACCCAAGTTACTCAGACTTCACGAAGCCCAATAACTACCCACACACTATTGAAAAAGATGTGCATTGTCACCAATGCACAAGTCAAAGCATAATAAAAACTTATAGGGGTAAAAAGAAATACCTGGGTGCCTAAGCACCAAAGTGTAGCTGAGTCTAGCCACCCTCCTCCTATAGGGTAGTCTTCTTAGCAATGGTGCTCTATCCAAAAGGTCCAGCACCCCTGATATGTTCTAGCTCTCAACCTTGTGATATCTCTACCCCTCGTTTAGATGTCCTCAAGGTAAGCTCGAGCTCCCTTGCTCAGGGATAGTTATCCCTGCATAAAATCATACAACATTAGGATCATCGTGCATGCTGGGTCTTTTCTTGTGGGAAGATTAAACAAGCTCCTTAAGAGCAAAAAGAGCTACCACTGGCACCAGAGGTGTAGTTACCAGTAGTGCAACCGGTGTGGCGAATGCTATTGTAATATCGACTTGGAATCGTTGGATCTCCGTCTGACGGTCGTCAGGTTTGATGGTCGGGTCATGCTCTAGCTCTGTTGTACCCTCTCCCTTAAGGCATTAATGCGGGCATCCGCAATAAAGATACAATCCTAAATAATAATGACCGCAAATGCTTAAGTGCAACCCTTTGAGTATAAAATTGCCTGGGTGACCCATGGCCTAATTTGATTAACAAGTTGAGTCAACTACGTCTTAGCGTGAGATAACCTCTACGCCAGGGCCTATATAGATGTAGAAGACCTATAAAACATGACTTTGGGGGTATCATGCGCTATCATGGCCTATGGTACAGGGACAGAAGTTTTGGGCCCCCTATCCTCATCTTCGTTGGATTGTGGGTCCTCTCCTTAGTAGTAATGATTATGGCGGTGGTAGTGTGTGAACCCTCAGAAGGTGTTGCTGGGGTGAACATCTTAGGCATAGGTGGAGGTTATGGGAGCCACCAAGTTCTCTTCAACCATGATCATGTTGGGATTTGATGTACGCTGGGCCTCAATCAGCTGGTCCATCTGGAGCGTACTCTCCATCCTTGACTCTGGACAGAGCATGTATATGAAGCAAGGGAATGGGATGGAGATGGATCTCTCAAGTACAACCTCATGAATTTTCTTTGTGATGAGGAGGGAAGAATCAATATCATAGGCAGCTAAGATGCTCGCAAGTAAAATCGTAAGCTCGAACATTAGTGTATTATCATGAAGTGTAGGCAAAATGCATGAATGAACGATTGCCCACTAGATCTTGATAAGAAAACTAAGGAAAGCCATTGTAATAGGCTCCAAGTAAGGAGTGACCTACGTAGGTTCTAGAAACTGCTCAGCAGTGTAACTAGCCACCCATCATATTAAGGTCGCTCATCACTGTAAATCTCTCATAACTAGGGGGTCCCTCGTTTTCCCCACCTTGTAGTCAAACTTTGTGGTGGATCCGGGGGTAGGGAACTCTTGTCTAAAAACCATCTGGTGGATGGTGGTTGCCGATATATCAACCTGCCTCATTCTCATCTCGGTCAGTCTGGGCGAAGCGAGGGGCTTCTTTCTCTTAGGAAGATTGTTGTATATTATGGCTGCGTATGAGGCATAAAACTCCCTCACCATGGAAAGGGAGTATCATCTAAGAGAGTGCATGAATCACTGATGGCCATAGCAAATCATCATATCCTGGAGATCGAGGAGAAAATTGATTTGGATAGAGATGACTCGAGGCTACTCATATATAGAGCGGGTTGTCTTGACTCGAACTCTCTACTACTGGCCCTTTGTGTAAATATTATGTATAGTTACGACACACTAATAACTAGTAAGGGCATCAGGGGGAGATGGTGATGATCAAGGTGCGATAGAGGACTCTATTTTTGATCTGTCCTGAGAGCCGCCCATAGAGCTGGACTTCTCTCCGAATGGAGTCATCTTGGTAGATTGCTCCCGTCGCTATCTCCCTCATCATACTTGGGAGTGCAACCAGTGAGAGCCTAATTCTGCCCAACTTTGGCAGCAGCTCTAGCTTGTAGTCAATGCATCTCTGGGCCCGAGCTGATGCCCAGTTCCTCTCGTGAATTATTCAGTGTAGCGGCCTACTCATCATTCGAAGACTCATCGCTGATCCTCATCTATAGGTCCCTGATCTCATAGCATTTGGCTTTATGAGCTATAGTACCTGAAACATGAAAATATACACACCATTGTTAGGTTCACAAATAAAAAATTTGAATTCGGTTGCAAAAGGGTTGTATGAAAGCACGTTGGTACTACAAGCCATAAAGAGCTTTCAGAAACTAGTGGTTCAAATAATTTTTGTCAGTGGAAAGGTCTATGAGACTAGGTATGACTCATAAAGTAGTTTATGAGTCAAAGACTGAGTAGTAGAGGTTTCCAGTGAGTGAATCTATTCCAGGCAAGGATATACGAGCTGTGAAGTGATCTACGACTCATAGAAGGTCTCGTCTAAGGGATGCTCAGAAACATCAAATTCCTAGAATCTTATGCAAGGGGCAATTACGACTCATGGAATAATACACAGGCCGTAAAAGCTAGTCATGGACAAGAATGCTCAATTATCTGAGTTTCTAAGCCCAACACAACGGACCCAATTGACTTTTTTAACAAGTACTCTACCATTATCCCAGCAAAACACACACACACACATGATTTCCATACTACAATCATTCCCCCAAGCATGCTATACAACACATATACCTATCAAAAGTGATTACACATATTTACTCTATAATTCCAACAACTTATGATCAATTTCAACATATGATGACACACCTATGTCATCACCCACCAATTCACACATAAATCAAGTAATCATACATGGTGGGTGAATCAATAGGTACAAACAACTTTTTAAAACATGTAAACAACGCAATGATACCCAATTTCAGATTTAGATAATTATTCAAACAAGAGAAACCAAAAATTAATTATCACATATTAATTATCAAAAATCAATTTCGTACCAATCCCAACATATCATCTAATTCAATCATTCAAGGAAAGGAAAATTCAAGGTTTGGAATTAACCAAACACTTACCAAGTTTTATGATTAAGTTGAAGAAGATGAAGGAGGTGAATGGGCACTAAACCCTAGGTTATCGGTAAGTCACTGGAAAATAGAAGTACAGAGCTATCGTCTGTGGTTGGATTTACATGGGGGAGGGTCGGCAAAATATATTTGTAATTTTTGTTAGATATAGGGTCAAAATAATTTGACCCGATTATTTATACCTTGACCGATTAAATTAAAAGCTAATGGGCTGACATTCTATGAAACCCTAATTATGGGTCGTAGAGTATTTTACGGCCCGTAAACCATGATTTCATAGAACACGAAACCCTCAATTTCAGGTCTGGGTTCCACAGACCAGTTACGAGTCATAAAAAATTCAGGGAACTTATCTGGGGTCCACGAACCCCATTCACAACTTGTAGTTTTATCTACAGATCATAAATTTGGCTATGGAATAGAATGCATGATTTCTTTGTTCACGGGAAATCACCATGAGGTTGGGTATAGTTTGTAAAGTGTTTTACAGCTTATAGACCTAGTCATAGAGACATTTCCTAATGCTCTTCTTAGACAAAAATGGTTGATTTAGTACTATACTTGCATATTCTTAATAGAACACACTGTTAGCCTATATGTAACAAGCCCAATGTCAAAAATTACAATAAAAAGACTAGAAAATATACTACCTATGAATCCAAAAAACATAAAATAAACCTATAACAACACTATTAAATCAAAAACCTTGGGTTGCTTCCCAAGTAGTGCCTTATTTATTATTGCGGCGCCAATTTGGACAAATTAGTTACTTAGACCTCACCAATTGCCCAGACTTAACTTCACTCTTCAAATGACCTGGATGCATCATGGACTGATAGATATTAAAGATGACATCTTCATTGTTCAATTTCAACCTGAGTTGACTGGTTTTCATATCTACTAATGCTCGCCCAGTGGCTAGGAATGGTCTTCCCAAGATGATTGGGATGTTGAAGACAAGCTTATAATGTGGGATCATAAACTTTGCAGGAAATATGAACATTTCAACTTTTACTAGCATATCATATAGTATCCACACAACCTTCTTCACTGTGTGATCCGCAATCAATAACCGCAAGCTCGTCAGAGTAGGGCTCCCAATCCAAGCATGTTGTAGATAGCAAGGGGCATCTGACTAATGTTGGAACCTAGATCACATAGTGCCCTTGCGAACTCCACATCTGTAATGGTGTAGGTAATGGTGAAAACGCCTGGATCTTCTCACTTCTAAACCAAGGACATCGTAGAAATAGCACTGCAATGCTGAAGCTTTTGGGAGTGCTCCTGACTCACAGCATACCTTGGTATCTTCTCCAGTGGCTCAATGAGAGAAATATTGTTAGAGAGTTTTTTCAACATTGAGAGAAAGTGCTTGAACTTGCTTTCCTCCTCCATCTTTTTGATTCTTTGAGGTAAGGGAGGAGGAGGCCCAGCAACGGGCTTCAACTTGTGTGGCATATCAGCAGCTTCACTCATCCCATCCTTTCCATGATCATCTCCTATCTCTGCATCCTTTCTCGCATCTATCTCCTCTCGAACATCTTCCTCGTCAACTTGCATAGAAGGATCAATGGTACTCTTCCTACCTCGAGTAGTAATTGCCATACACCACCTTTTATTTTTATGATTTTGACCTGTGTTGCTAGGTAGTGTACTCCTCTAACACTGATTGATTTGAGTCGACACTTTAACAAACTATTGTTCCTATTATTTAATCGCCATAGAGTGAAACTAAATTTTCTACTTTATACTAGAAATCTCTGAGTTCATGCCTCTCTAAGTCTCATCTTGTGTCTCAACTTTCTTCAACAGGCAATCAAACATCTCCTTAGTTTTGGAACTCCTTGTACTTGGTGGCAAATAAGGACCATTTTCGAAGCCTTCTATATGACTTCAATCTGCGTCTCTCTCTAGACCCCTATTCCTGTCACAGTGTCCTCCACGGTTATCCTTGTAAGTTCTATCTCTATTGAAGTTCTGACCTTGATTTCCATGACCTTGGAACTAATAGTCCTGATTGGACCCTTGATTTGTACGGAAAACCCCACTCTGATCAGCAACAAACATGCATCCTCATTGTAATATTGTTCATCATACATGGGTGCACTAGGAAGTTGATGAACAATTGCATTTATTTTCTCTTGATTCTACTCCATCATCACCTCCATACCGATGCGAAACTGGGCAAGCTATTATATGATTTCTTCATAGATCTTTTCTTGATCAAGAGCAACACTGACAGTGCATGAACTTTTGGTGGATGCTCTGTCTCTCTACCCCTATGCACGATAAGTCTTGACCACTCTTTCCATTTGCTCTGCGATCTTTGAAAATAGTTGATCCAACAATATTCCCTCCATGATAGTATTAGCACAAGCCTGACTGTTCTAATCAAGGGCACAGTAGAATATCTCCACCAAGGCATCATCAACTATTTTGTTGTTAGGGACACTCTTAAGACATTTGTGAATCACTCCTATATAGTGATGATTGAATCATAAGGAAGTTGCTCAAAGGTGTTAATCTGGTCCTTTAACTTGAACTTCTTCAATCTAGGGACGTACCTCTCTAAAAGGCCTTCTGTAAATCTGCAAAACTGGTGATTGAACTATACGGGAGCTTAGATAGTCATAATACTACATTGCCTGTAAGTGACAATGGGAAGACCCTACGTCCTAGAGTATCCATGGACATATTTTATGTTCCCATCACACTCTTGTAGACGAATGCTACATTTTGTAGGTGGCTATGAGATCCTCCAATGGTAAGCCCGGAAATGGCCCACAGTTCTGTAGCATATAAAGTAACCCACTTGAGACTGTGAGCTTTGTGTTGTAGGTATTGGTGGCAACAAAATAGCTCCTGTCACCTCCATAGCCATAGGATTCAACCTGTATTGATTCCACTGTTAAGCTTTGGTATTGAAATCATAAGGCTGTGGAGAAATGTCCTCTAGAGAAGGTGGGTTCTCACTCTCAGCATCCTTTTTGTTGTTCATGTTTCGAGTTGCATTGCCAGCATTGTTGGCATTGTCTTGGTCATTCTCCTTAATGTTATGTGTGTTTCTGGGTTAAACGGAG
>JAOTQR010088918.1:20098-52702 GCA_025774065.1 Solanum ossicruentum
GAGTTGCATTGCCAGCATTGTTGGCATTGTCTTGGTCATTCTCCTTAATGTTATGTGTGTTTCTGGGTTAAACGGAGTTAAAGGATTTCCTTGACTCTAAGTATTGGTCACACACTACACTTACACCCTAAAAATAAACAAAAATAACAAACAAAAGTAAAATATGTGAAATAAGGATTGACACTCAAATTACTATGAATTAACTAAGTCTAGCTGTATTCCTCGACAAGGGCGCCAAAGTTTGGATGTCGCCTATATTACATCTTTTTTTAGAGGATAAAGTGGTCACTGTCAAGAAATAGAACCTAGTATAGGATAGGGTCAAACCCATAGAGAATATGTAGAATCAAGAAATTAAATGATTGCAATTCGAGTGGTTAACCAACTTAGTTCCCTAAAGGGGGGTTTGCAATAATCAATGGAAAATAAAATTGAACTAAAAATAGGGAAAAATCAATATGGAGAGAAAGTAGGGTATTGTGTTCCCTATGAATTCCCAACTCAAAATCACCGAATAACCTAATTCTTTTCTAGTGTGTAGCATGGAGGATAGTAACTTATGTTCATCAAGCCTTTTGGTCAAAGGTGAGAAGTGAATTTCACTATGTAAGTTAGCCCATCTTAATAGTGTTCATTACTAACCCTTACCTATTAGTCCTAGTACAACCTTCCCTTAGCCCTGTTTGGTTGATTAGACGAGAACATATAAATCGAATCTAGTTAATTTAATCTTTTCTCCGATTCATTACTACCTTGGTCCATTTAGTAACACTTGGCATGTTCTGATGTTGGCCACCATCAGAAAGCATGAAAAATGAAAAGAGGTAATTAATACATGCATACACACCTTCCAAGAATTATGAATTATCCAATTTTACTTTGTTAGTTCTTCATGGTTTCCACAACCCTTGTTGTGGTTTTAGCTACTCAAGCTTTGTGTATATGCAAGAATTATGGATTGAGAAAACATGATTGAACATTTACACAATAAAATTAAGAATAAGCAAATCCAACATCAATAAGAATCACAAGCTTAAAGATGAAATTCAAATACAAGTGTTCTCAAAGACTCTCCAAACATGATCTTACAATTTTCTCTTATTGTTAAAGAGTTCTCTGATTACTAGGCAAAACCTTATGAAAAATGACCTAAAAACCTATTTATAATAAGCAAAATGCAACTCCTAATCAAAATAGGAGAACATGTCGACATGCCATACGAAAGGGGTCTCTACTCCGCTGCTGGATCTTTGGACTTCAACTCTACAACACCCCTTTACGAATCATGAAGTGATTTACGACCTGTGAAGGGGGTTTCATCTGATAAAACTTTAGAAAGTCCCCATCTCTAATCCTCAAGTCATGAACCACCTTCGATGACTTATAAAACCTTCTATGGCTAGTCTGCGTGTTCATAGAATTAACATTAGAATATCCCCTCACTAGAATTATTCATGAAGCCACCTTATGACTCCTAGAATGATCTACGACCTATAAAGGGTCTAGTATACCATCAAAAATAAGCAGCTTCTGCTCTATTTCCCAAAATTAAGGCTAACCTATAATGCTACAAATATAAACACAAAAACACATAAAACCAACTAACATCATATTGAGAACACAATAAATTGTATATTTTAAGAATAAAAATGTTGTATTTTGATAGCACATCAGTAACCCCTAAAATCCAACCTCTCACACCTTCTAATAGGAGCATCAACACTTCTTCTCTGCATATACCCAAACCATCACATTTTCACATATCTTATTTTGTTTGCTATAGAGACAACCCCTAACTTCTCCCAAATGATATCATTTATAATCTTATCTTTCCTAGTGTGTCCACACGTCTGACTCAACGTTTGCATATTCGCGACCTGCACCTTCCAAATATCTGAGTTTTCGATTTGCCAGCTCTATCCCATTTAACAAGTATATTTTGATGATCATTCTACAAAACTTTGTCTTTAAGTTTAGGTGGTATCTTCTTATCAAACAATACTCCAGAGGCAAGTCTCCATTTCGTCTATGCTGCCCCAATGATATGTGATATGATCATCAATATCGCCACTACTTAGGATGGTAGACCAAAGATACTTAAAAATTTTCTCACTTAGGAGTAGGTTGAGTGAGAAGCCTCATTTCAATGGCTTCTTCATCCTTGAAATATTGAATTTGCACTTCATGTATTTTGTATTGATCCTCCTCATTTTGAACCCTTTGGATTCCAAAGTATGTCTCCAAACCTCGAGTCTATCATTGTCTTTAGCCCGAGTCTTATCAATAAGTGCTATGTCATCTATAAGCCTCATGCAACATACATGGAATCTTCTCCTAAATAGGCCATGTCAACTCATTCACTACTAAGGAAAAAAGAAAAGGCCGCTCAATACAGATCCTTGATGAAGTCCCGTCTCAATTAAAAGGTACTCTGAGTCTCCTGCCACCATTATTATCCGTGTTTTCAATCTATTAAGCATCTCCGTTTTCACCTTAGTGTACACCATTAGAAAATATTTTTCCTCTAGACACCTCCAGAGGACATCCCTCGAAACTTTATCATAGGCCTTCTCAAGGTCAATGAATACTCTACAAAGGTCCTTCTTTCTTTCCCTAAATTTCTCTACTAATCTCTTAATAAGATGAATTTCTTTAGCAATCGACCATATCACCATAAGTTGAAATTGAGTCTGTGAAATAAACACTCATTTTCTTACCTTCATCTCGAGCACTCTCTCCAAAACCTTCATTGTGTTGCTTAACATCTTTGTACCACTGTAATTGTGACAATTTTGAATATTTCTCTTTTTTTGTACAATGGAACCATTGTATTGATTCTCCCTTCATCAGGCATCTTAGCAATCTTCATAATATCATTAAACCACCCATTTAAACACTCAACACCATCTTGACCATACTTTTCAAAAAATCCACCGAAATCTCATCAGGTCTGATCACTCTCCCTCTGCTCATCGTACTTATAGCATGTCTAACCTCCTTAGCTCAGAAACACCTTTAGTAACCAAAATCTTGATGACTAACAGAGTGTGCCAAATCACCCAACCCAATATCTTTACCTTTTTTTTCATTTAATATTTTGTGAAACTAAGCTTGACACCTTAGTTTAGGGGCAGCCTCATCCTCCAACACCTCACCCTCCTCATCTTTAATGCACCTCACTTGGACCAAGTCGTGAGCTTTTTTCTCTCTCTTTCTGAGCTTGTACAATCTTTTGCCCCTACTTTTTTCACCAAGTTCAAGAATTCAAATGTTGTTGTCTTATCACTCATCACCACCATCTTCGATTTTGTCTTTGTCATATTATAGATTTCCCTAAGCCTTCTTTTTTCATCCTCATTCCTATAATCCAGCCACATTGTATAGGCAATCTTCTTAGTTATCACTTTCCCTTAAACTTTTCCATTCGACCACCAGTCACCTTGATGTCCACCAAAGGTTCCTCTCAAAACCCCTATATCTTGGAAGCTATTTTCTAATGCAACTAATAGTGGCATCCCACATGGCATTCACATCTCTGCTACTACTCTAAGCCCCTAAAATACTAAATCTTCCCCTATCTCCTGAGAAAGGGTAAGAGTCAGGCTCCCTATCTAGTCTTAAATTGGGCATAAATAGCCTTATTCCTCTTAGCCCTCTAAAAATATCTATATTCATCACTAGAAACCTATGTGGAGTGGAAATATTTTTACTTGTAATAATCTTGTAATTCTTAAGAAGTCTTTTATCATGCTTCCGAAGGAGCAAGTAATCGGTCAGAGTCTTAGCCATCCTACTACGAAAGGCAACCAAGTGATTTTCGCTCTTCTAAAAGTATGACTTACCCATAACCAACCCAAACACTTTGGCAAAGTCCAAGAGAGATGTCCCACCTCCATTCAACTCTCCAAAACCAAAACCTACATGAACAACACCAAAATCACTAGAAATTGCACCTATATACCCATTAAATTGTCCTCCAATGAAGATTTCTTCTGCGTTAGGTATACCTCTCACAACCTCATCCAAATCTTCCTAAAAGAGCTTTTTGAATTTCTCATCTAGGCCAACTTAAGACGCATAGACACTAAGTACATTCACTATATGACTATCAATCACAAGTTTATATACATCATCCTATCATTAATCCTCCTGACCTCAACCACATACTCCCTGTGGTTCTCACTTACTATGATATTTATTCCATTTCTATCTCTAGAACCACCTGAATACCATGATTTAAGTTCATCTATGTCTCAAGCTTTGGTAACTATCTATTTGGTCTTCTGAATACACAATACATAAATTTGTTTCCTCTTGAGACTCTTCACTTAGCTATATGGACTTCCCTATAAGTGATCTTATGTTCTATATCCCTACTCCAGACTTAAGTAAGCTTGTGCCCCTCCTATCACTACCCCTGCCTCCGACCCCAACCAATGACATAATCATAATCTACCATCAAAACCCGACCACACTATACTACACTAAGAATTAGTAACTCAGTAAACTATAGAAATTATAATTTGTAAAAAAGAACATACCAATGATATAGAACAGTAAAATTTAAAGTACAGTTTACAATAATCAAATACAAAATCAAGAAGAAGAACAATAATCCTATAGAAAATACATACAATAATCCATAACACATAGATGCAAAGAGTAAAAAAGATAGTACACTATCGAAAATACAACAAATGGTCAAAAAGCACACCATAATATGTAACAAGCAAGAAACATAAGGTAAATAGAAGGGTATAGTTAATTTTAAAAAATAGTATAACATTTTGAAGATATACCTGGATGGTATTAATTTGGAATGTTTTGGCTGAAAAATTATTGAATGTCGCTGGAAAATACTGGACTCCATGGAAAACAGTAGACTTCAATTGAAACTTTGTTAGAATAATCACATATCGTTCGAAGAGAATCTGTAAGTTGGCAGCATGCTTAAAGTTGCTAAAATCTTGCAATAAAAATAAAAACCAGAAGAAAAGAGTTTTAGAAAGAGAGAGAGAGAGAGAGAGAGAGAGAGAGAGAGAGAGAAAGAGAGAGAGAGAGAGAGAGAGAGAGAGTGAAATTTTAGTTAGCTTCCAATTTGGAAACACCGTGATTTTGTCGAGGATTGACGAAGCATCGCCGGAGAAATCTTGGCTCATTAGTTATTGATCACTTTGATTCTGCCAAAAAGAAATAGGATCTGAATTTGCTAGAGATGAAATAGAATCGAAGATTTTCTCGGACAAAATGAAGTGATCAAGGTGCAAAAATTAGAGAAATGGTGAAAAATTGGGGGCGAATTGTCACGACCCAAACATAGGGCCTAGTCGCAACACAACGAATGGGAAACCCGAAATGACCCTAAAAAAGGCTCATAGCATATCATCTATACATTCTTGGTCGCAAAAATAAAATACACAACAAAGGATATAGTTTAAAGGTAGAAATGAGACAACAATGTTTTGAAATTCATAAAAATGATAAAAGAGTCAAGCTCATGTTATAATTACATTATAGTATCCAACATAGATCTCTGACTTGGAATGGAGCAGGGAACATGACACTTTACGAGCTCACCATAATAATAAGTGTTTAACATCATAACGTGTCAAAGTAACAAGAGTAAGTTAGATAATGTCCTTGGACATGAGCACTCACCAAGGCTTATCTTTAAGGTATTTCACTAACCACATGGAGGATGATCAAGAGTAGCTTTGGACCCAATATGGTGATATCATTTGGGCATAATGTATGTGTTAGTACGTTTGAATGTATGAAGTATGCAGGATGCAATGCAGCAAGGATGTACGTCAATATATAATTGAAATGCCTACTCATAAACTATGGAGAAACATCTCATATGGCATACTTGATCAATGCATAACGGTAAAGCATGATTGTAATCAATAAACTAGCATAGTACATAATACAAGTGTCAGAAGAGACCTTAATTGACATAAGTAAGATCACGCAAGCTATGGCTTGGAATTCCGATGACAATCCCTCATCTATAAAGAGGTGGTCTAATTGCCAAGAGAAAACATACTTCAAAGTTACAGGAACATGACCCAATTTCATATGAAGTAACCCTCCTTACGAGAACATGACCCAATTTCGAAAAGAATTTCATTAAGAAGTGCACTAAATTGATCCACTATTATAGCAAGGGTAAAACAAAAACCTATGGTGGTACATAGTTTGAGGAAAGGAGTCTGGAACCTTGAATATAATCCACGCAAACATCCAATCCATCGGTGCTAAGCCTAATCCATAGGAATAATTGAATTAATCATACTTTAACAATTTGTAAGAAACATGGAAACAAGACATGAGTAGCTCTTGAACATCTTTGACCCCTATTGGTGAGGCTAACTTTAAAACATATGAATATATCATCAGCAAACATCAACCCTTGCTTTAACATCAATGGATAACAAGAGGTGAAAATCTTTGAATAAAGGCTTAATTTGACATTTACAACATCATAGATTTCATGAATTCAATACCTTTTTGAAAGCCCATAATTATCATAAAGTCACTTGACTCTAAAATCATGCAATAGATCATCAATAACGTAAGAATTCTTGACATGACCTTCTATCAAACACATAGTGGGGTTCAAGATGTTAGTTGCAAATCATGCTATTCAAGAGTGAAATAGAGTGAGTAAATTAATTAGAAAATAACCCACCAACATTATAGTAAAACCCGAAATTGAGCATTATGAAATCCATCTCAAAAGACATCAAAATTCAAAACTTTCATAGTTCAAATCATGCATAGTATCAATAGACAAAGATAAACTCATAATATAAGCTTAAAATAGATATTCATGCATAATCCACAATACTTGGTAAAACTCCAACATATATCATGCTCATATTTCATAATAAAACATACCCATAGACAATATAATTTGAAATCATGCAATTTTCGTAAGAAGGAAGATTGAGCTCCATAGTTGAAAGGACCCAATGGATGAAACTCACATACTTAAACATGGGTTTTCCTTGACGTAAATCTTGAAGGAGACATGAAAGTTGGATTGAGTCCTTGAGATGCAAAATTAAGCTTGAAATTCTTGAATTTGGATGAGAAGAATTGATAGAGCCTTAGAGAGGTTTTAGAGGGTTTTGAGTAATATAGAGTTGAAAAATGGCTAAGTATGAGAGATTTCACATTTAATTGGGCATGAGGTTGTGACTGCAATGTCCCTGGGCAGGTGAGAAAAACTAAATTTTCAATTGGTCCGTGCCCTGCAGACCAGACGCGGACTATAAAATACTTTAGCCTGCAACCTTGGTGCGGTGTATCCACAGGCCCAATGGCCACTAGAAATCAAAAATTAGCGAAAATAATTTTTCACTACGAGCTCTCTAAAATTCGGGTCGAACCCATTCCCCACTCAATTTCGTCCCGTGATGGAGAATATGAAGTCAAATTTTTTATATGACACATGGATTTTTAGATATATTAAAATTACGATTATGGGCATTTCAAAGCATATTTTTGGGGGCATTTCAATATCTCCACTTTGGGAACATTCGTCCCCGAATGTCAAAGAAACATGTGTAAGAGAAGTAATCATGAAGATTTCACCTAATAAGAATGCAACAAATGCATTTAAATATTATTTTTCAAAAATCTCAATATAAATGTCAAAAATCACCATAAGCTTGTTACCATAAACATGAATGCACGCAACATGACATGAGGTCTAAAACATAAGAATTGAAATCAAAGATAGGACTTAATTATTACCTTCGACTTGAATAGAGTGGAAGAGATATCAATATCACTTTCTTATGTCTGTCTAGGCTTCCTATATGGCACTTTCAACTTGTTGATTCCTCCAAAGAACCTTGATGGAAGCTACATCTTTGTTTCTGAACTACTTCACTTGTCTATCAAAAATCTCCACCAGGACCTCCTCATAGGTCAGATTATCTTCTACAACTCCCACAACATCCAAGGGCATTATAGCACTTGGGTCACCCATACGCTTTCTCAACAATGATACATGGAAGATGGAATGAACCATACTCATATCAATGGGAAACAGAAACTCATAGGATAACTTACCAGTCCTCCTCAACACACTATAAGGGCCCACAAACCTTGGGCTTAATTTCCCTTTCTTGCCAAAATGAACCATACCCTTCATGGGTGACACTTTCAAGTAAACCCAATCACCAACCTAAAATTCAAGATCTCGTCTCCTCACATCGGAGTAGGACTTTTGTCTACTTTGTGCTATCTTCAATCTGTCCCTTATAATTCTCACCTTTTCCAATGCCTCTATAACCAAGTTTGGACCGAACAAAGCCATCTTCCCTACATAAAACTATTGAACCATGGATCTACAATGCCTACCATAAAAGCTTCAAAGGGAGCCATACCAATGCTTGAGTGGTAGCTATTGTTGTAAGAAAATTTAATACGTGGAAGATATTCATCCCAACTACTCTTACACTCCAAAACACAATCCCTAAGCATATGTTCAAAAGTTTGGATAGTCCTTTTTCGGCTTGGTCATCCATTTGAGGATAAAAAGTGGTCCTAAGCATAACTTTGGTACCAAGACCCTTTGGAAATTACCTCCAAAAATGAGAGGTGAATTAAGCACTATGTTCCGAAATGATAGAAAAGAGCACCCTATGTAATCTAACCAACTTATGTATATACAATTTGGCATAACCTTTGGCACCATAAGTAGTCTTGCGATGAACTTCTTTAACCATTTCCTTGCTATCATCATCAACATGAGCTAAACTACCCATGGACACTCTAGTTAGAGCATCGACCACAAAATTGGCTTTGTCAGGGTGATATTGTACACTCATATAATGATCCTAGAGAAGCTCTAACCACCTTTGTATTCTTAGGATCCACCTTAATGCCATCACCCTATGCCCCCAAAAATGCAACTTCTTGCAACCAAGACTCACATTTTTCATATTTAGCATATAATCTCTACTCCCTCAAGATTTTCAACACAACTCTTAAATGATTCACATGCTTTTCCTCACTATGGGAATAAATCAAGATACCATCAATAAAGACCACCATAAATATTTCAAGGTAGGGTTTAAATACCCTATTCATGAGATCCATAAGTATAGTCGGTGCATTATTCAACCTAAATTACCTAACCATAAAGTCAAAATGCCCATACCTAGTCCAAAAAGCCATCTTGGGAATATCATGCTCCCTCACTCTGACTTGGTTATACCCAGACCGAAGATCATTCTTAGAGAAGTGACTAGCACCTTGTAGTTGATTAAAAAGGTCATCAATTATTGGTAGAGAGTACATGTTCTCTATGGTACTCTATCATGTTGTCGGTAATCAATGCACATCCTAAGTGAACCATCATTTTTCTACACAAATAACATCGGTGCACCAAAAGGTGATTTTCTAGGCCATATGAAATCATTTTCCAACAAATTCATTAGTTGATCCTTCAACTCTACTAGGGCTATACGGTAAGAGGAATGGAAGTGGGTTAAGTATCGGGAAGGAGGTCTATATTAAATCCATTTTCCTTTCGGTAGGCCGAACACCGGGAAGCTCAGCGAGGAAGAAATCAAGAAACTCACTTACCACTAGAACCGACTTAATGGAAGGGACTTTAGATTCAACATCCTTAACCCTGACAAGAAGATAAAGACAACCAGTAGCAATCAATTTTTAGGCTTTAGGACAAGAAATTAATCTACCCTTGACCACCACATCTCGTTAGGGAATAGAACTTAAACCTATGGGTTCTATAATCAATAGAAGCATAATATGTATGTAGCCATACCAAGAATGACATCAACATCCACCATGTCAACCTCAACAAAATCACAAGGCAAGACTTTATGCAAAATGAACACGGGACAATTCCTATAGACTCTTTTAGCAACAATAGACTCACCAACGGGGCTGGACTCCTCATAGAGCTTATACAATAATATGGGACACACATAGATCTTTATAGCAACAAAAAGATTAATTAATGAAAAAATAGTACTCAGGTCTATCAATGCATAAACATCAAAATCAAAAAAACCTTTAATATATCGGTGAAGCACTATGCCAAGTCTAGTTACCTCTAGAGGGGTATGTTGAGCATGTTGACAGTCATCTTCATAGTCCTTAGTAACCCATGGACAACCAAAAAATGTACTCAAACCGGATAAACAATCCCTCGGATGGTACTTCTCACACTTGTGGCACGAAGAAGAAGTTTGAAAACCCACACCCTTCCCCTTCATCTGAGCATAAGGACATTCAACAATCTTATGGCCTATCTGGCCACACCGAAAGGATGCACCCGTGTTCCTCCAGAATGGGTCACTATGATTCCTCCTACATTTTGGGCACCTAGGATGGGTTATTCCAGCCTTTCCACTGGGTTTGTCATATGGGAGCCTCTTTTCAAGTTGCACCCTGCTTCTCCCTTCTTTGAGGCCACCGGGCAATCCCTTATCGTATGCCCAAAACCATCACACTTGAAGCAATAAATGATTCCCTCTAAGAATCTTCCTTGATGTTTCTGGCCACACCCTTGACAAGTGGCAAAAAAGGGTCCTTTCGTTAGGGTACTCGGGCACCAATAGTCTGGTCGAAGATGAAGCGACCTTGGCTTGGGTTCTCTTAGCCTCTCTCTTCCACCTCTCTTTATTTGAATCATACTCGGGCCCCAATAGTCTGGTCGAAGATGAAGCGACCTTGGCTTGGGTTCTCTTAGCCTCTCTCTTCCACCTCTCTTTATTTGAATCATTGAGGGCAACCGCCAATTGGTTGAGTTGGGCATCCATAGGTTTGGACAATACCCATAGTGCATTACGAACCTCCGCATTGGAAATATCACTATTTTGAATAACTTGAGACATGTTCTGAAAAGTATTGGAAAGAATCAAGAATAAGCTTTAGAGGACTCATCTCTATTGCATGACATAGATCATGAAGAAGGGAAACATTTTCTCAAATGTCTCATAGCCTCCCATTCATAGTTATGGAGTGCTTTACAACCATAAACAAGACTTGTGTTGGATTCCGAGGACCATTAACAACATATTGCTTTGATACCAAGTTTTTTAATACCCAAACCTAAGGTGTAGTCTTGACACGGCGAATAGGGAACATGAAGGGACCCCAAACAAGTCTTATAGCATATCATCCACATATCCTTGGTCACGAAAACAAAATACACATCAAAGGATATAGTTAAAAAGGAGAAACGGGACCAAAGAAGTTTTGAAATTCATAAAAGAAATAAAAGTGTCAATCTCATAACATAATTACATCATAATATCCATCATACACCTCTAACTTGGAATGGAGTGGGGGCAAAGATACTTTCTAGGCTTACCCTCATAATGGTAAGTTTTTAACATAATAATGTCTCAAAGTAGCAAGAGTAAGGAAGATAGTTTCGTTGGACTTGAGGACTCACCAAGGTTTATCATCAAGGTATCTCACTAGCCACGTGGAGGATGATAAAGAGGAGTTCCGATCCCTACATGGTGATATCATGCAGGCATAAGTATACGTTAGTACGTTTGAATATACTAAGTATGTGAGATGCAATGCAACAAAGATGTATTACAATGTATAGTCAAAATGCATACCCTCATCAGTAAAGAAGTGGTCTACTTGCCAAGGTAAACCATATTTCAAACATACGGGAAATGACCCAATTTTGTATGAAGTAACCTTCCTTATAGGAACATGACCCAGTTTCGGAAAAGATTTCATTAAGAAGTGCACTAAATGGATCCACTTGTATAGCAAGGCTAAAGCAAAATCCTATGGGGGTACATAGATTAAGGAAAGGAGTATGGACCCTTGAAGATAGTCCACACAAACATCCAATCATTCGGTGCTAAGCTTAATCCCACAAAATAATTGAAATAATCATACTTGAATAATTTGTAAGAAACATGAAAACATGACATGAGTAGCTCTTCAACATCTTTGACCCCTAATGGTGAGCCTAACTTTAAACCATAAGAATAGATAATCATCAAACATTAACCCTTGTTTTAATATCAATGGGTCACAAGAGGTAAAAATCTTTGAAAAGGGGCTTAATTTGACATTTACAATATCATAGACATTTTCATGAATTCAATAATTTTTCGAAATCCCATAATCATCATAAATTTACTTGACTCATAAACCATGCAATAGATAAACAATAACTTAAGAATTCTTGACATGATATTTTATCAAACACATGGTGGGTTCAAGATGTTGTTCAAAATCATGCAATTCAAGAGATAAATAGAGTGAGTAAATCAATTCGAAGTCAACCCACCAACATTACAATAAAACTCCAAATTGAGTATTATGAAATCCATCTCAAAGGTTGTCACAATTCATAACTTTCATAGTTTAAATCATGTATAGTATCGATAGACAAAGATCAACTCATAGTATAAATTTAAAATAGATATTCATGTATAATCCACAATACTTGGTATAAACCCAACATAAATCATGCTCATATTTCATAATAAAAAACACCCCTAGACAACATAATTTGAAATTATGCAATTTTCATAAAAAGGAAGATTTGGATCCATGGTGAAAGATCCCTATGGATGAAACCAACATACCTAAACATGAGGTTTTCCTTAATGTAAATCTTGAAGGAGACATGAAGGTTGGATTTAGTCCTTGAGATCCAAAAATAAGTAAAAAAAATCCTTGAATTTGAATGAGAGAATTGATAGAGCCTCAAAGAGTTTTTAGAGAGGGTTTTTGAGTGATATATAGTTGTAAAATGACTAAGTATGAGGAATTTCACATTTAAATGGACATGGGCCTATAAACCCAATTCCCCTGGGGGATAAGAAAAACTAAAGAAAATGTTACACAAGTTTGCACCCCTAGCATGAAGCGAACCGGACATGGATCACAAAATACTCTAATCCGTGCCCCTGGCGCATCGCGGCCAGGGCGTGGATGGCCACTGAAAATAAAAAATAAGCGAAAAAACCTTTTCGCTATGGGCCCTCTAAAATCAGGGTTATATCCATTTCCCACTCAATTTTGCCCCCTAATTGAGAATATGAAGTTAGATTTGCAACATCACCCACAAATTTTCAAATATACAAAAATTATAATTATGGACATTTCGAAGCACATTTTTTGGAGTGTTTCACGAATTTGATCAGGTGAAATGCTGAGAACCCAATTTTCTTTCAATCTTGGCCGTAAAGCTCCATGATTTACCAATTTCGTCGGGTACTTTGGATTGGTTTCTGGGTGGTGTTGAATTGGAATCATACAAGTTTTGGTTGATTGTGTACCAAGAAATAAGCTTCTAGGCCTGTATTCTGTTGAATTACCCAGGTGTACAAGTAGTCACCCTCAAATAATTGTTAAAATATAAAGTTAGCTCACAGACAAATGTTAAATTAATTAAAACAACATTAAGTATTAAAACCATTATTAAATATGCATATGCATTGTCATTAGTAAAAATTTTTTAAAATAATAAAGAATCTAAGTTTTGTCAGATTAAAGGTATAATATATTTTTAGATACGGTGAGACTCGTGTTATCAAATAAATTATTTTATAATTTTGTTCATTTTGACATATTTTGTTGATAGGAAAATTGCTTTGTAGAAAAAAAAAATGTAATTGATGGTGAGGTGGGGTCTTTTTATTTATTTTATATTAATTGATTGATTAGGAAATGACAAGGGTCACTTTATTTTGTATTAATTGATTGTAAATGCATTTTTATTTATTTTACAAAATTCTAGATGATATTAAATTATTTTTAGGCTTGGTCTTTTTAGTTGAGGCTTGGCCATGCATATTTGATTAATTAATCAATCTTGTTTAATTTCAAATACAACGGAATGATTATTTATAAAGTCTGTAGTAATTATTTTAAAGAGGATTTTCCATTTAATTTGACAAAATATCCTAACACCTGTAGTTCTTATATATTTAATTATTTTAAACATTTTATTTATACTAGTTTTACCGCACTTGCATTGCAGATGTAGATTGAGTTTTTTATTGTTTGATATTGTTAAATAATATGAGTTATATTATAATAGACTTTTGTGCAATAGTGTCTAAGTTTCTAGGAATAATCAAATATAGACTTGTATAATAACTGGTTTATTAAGGTCCAGATGGTTGGATATTATCTTAATCTAGAAAGAAAAGCATTCAAAGTTTAATTAGATAATATTCTCTCTATTAGATATTAAGTGAATTTATGCGGAAATGCGCATCCATTAAATTTATTCAAGTACATAATTTAAATCAAATTTTTCACTATTGTCATTTTATTTATGACTCATACTTTTCACTATTACTCCTTTGATTATTCCCAAGAATTGCAATTTATCTCCTAGAAAATATAAACTTTATTAAAGGAAGAACAAAATATGATAAAAGTTTTAACCATTTATCAAACTTAGAAATATTCTAAACAGTGCAAATGACATGACCCCAAAAAGTGCCTGAAAATGTACCTCGGAAATGCCCATAATCGTGATTTCCATATATCTCAAATTCCACGCGGATATCGAAAATCTGACTTCACATACTTGATCAGGCGGCAAAATTGAGTGGAAAATGGGCCTAACCCCGATTTTAGAGCAACCGTATAAAAATTTGAAAATTCAAAGTTGCAAATTCCGGATAGCATTCTGCGGCCTTGGCGCAACGCGGCCAGGGCGCAGAGATGCCTATTCTTTTTTCCAGTTTTGTTGTTGGGTCCAAAGCTTTTGGGTCATGGGCCTAAGTCTTCCCATACGTAATAACAACTATACTTGTCCATATTTCAACACCATATCATATAAGATATTCCCCAATACTCTCTCAAATAGTTTTCGTTTCACCAAAATTTCAAGTGCCAAATCTCATTCCAAATCTAAGGATTTTATTCAAGCTTCAAGTCTCCATTCAAATCTTCTTCAAGAAAATCTCCAATGTTAATGTATGTGGGTTTAAACTATTGGGTCCTTTCACCCATGGTATCTTACCTTCCTTTTTTTACTTAAATTACATGTTTCTAAGTTGATTTATTCATAGGTCTTACTTATTGTGAATTTGACTATACACTATATTGACATTTCATAAACTTGTTATTGTTTAAGCATGTTTTGAGCTATGAATTTATAATCCATTGTGGCATTTTATGAAGGATTTTTATGTATCCTGCATAAGGGTATTACCTAGTGTTGGTGGGTAGTTTTACATTGAGTTTTCTTGCATGATTTCACTCTTGAATTGCATGATCTTACACTAGCATTACACTCCCTCCAAGTTTTTGATAAAATGTCCAGTTTTGTATTCTTGAGTTATTGATGATTCATTACATGACCTATGATTTGAATAACTGTATGATGGTGAAAGTACCTATAGTATTGTAAGTTTACCATGCCTAGTTAAGGAGGTTATACCTCAATCACCATGAACTGTAGGATAAGACAACCATCAACCAATTGAGGGGTTGATAGCTCAATCACCATGGAGGTAGGGTTAGACAACCATCAACCAAATGGAGGAAATGATACCTCAATCACCTTAGATGGTGGTGGTACATCCATAAACTAAATTGAGGGGTTGATACCTCAATCATCTTAGATAAGGATGGTACATCCACCAGCCCAACTGAGGGGTTGATACCTCAATCATCATAGATAGGGGTGGTATATCCATCAACCAAATTGAGGAGTTGATAACTCAATCACCTTGGATGGGAGGTGTGAAACCTATTAACCAATTGATGGTCTCTTTCTACACAAGTAAAATGTTCTATATAAGCATGTTTTACTTCAAGCATCATTCATACATATCATATTGTTATTATGTTATCCATTTCTTATGATTATGCATTTTGCCTATGTGGCCTATCTTTTGTTGCATTGCATCCAATATACTTAGTATATTCAAACATACTAATGCATGCTATATGTCTACACAATGTTACCATGTAGGAACCAGAGCCCCACTCGATAATCCTCCTCCTCCATGTGGCTAGTACAAATTCTCTCAAAGCAAGTTGGTGAGTCCTCAACTCCGAGGACAGTCTTCTCTTAATTTATGTTATGTATTGACTTTTCTTATGTGGGAAACTTATAACTATGACGGTGAGTTCGGATATTGTCTCGGCCCCCACTCCTTTCTATGTATTAGATGTGTTATTGTAACCTTATGATATGTTAAAATTATACTATTAGCTTTTAATATTTCTATAGTATCAAAGATGTCCCTTAGCCTCATATTTTCCCTTTTTCTATCTACTATAGTTGTATGATTACTTCTGTGACCAAGGATGTTCTATGATACGCTAAGAGTCTTGATTGAGGTCCCTTTGGATTCCCAATTCATCGTGTCACGTCTACACCCTACGTCTAGGTCGTGAAGAACCTAGTTTCAGAGCACTAGGTTGTTAATGTTCCTCAGCATCCAAACACTACATCAATTCGAGTCTTATTCATTGTGGTGAAGTACGCCACAACTATGAGTAAGAGTGTATGAGGCATTTTATGAAATGTTTCACTTCTTCATGATCTATGTCGAGCGGTAGAGCCAAGTCCTCTAGGGCTTGTTACTAATTCCTCATTGTTACATTTCACAATACGTCTCAAGCTACTTAGGATGACAATATATCAAATACGAAGATTTGTAATGCTCTATTGGTGTTGGCTAAGGCTGTGACAACCCAACTCAATTGATCAGTGGGTGCCATTATGACTTCAAATGGTAAGAGTGGAGAGGGGAGGGCCAACAGAGCCCAAATTGGAGGTAGGCATCCATATGCTAAGCTCGGCGGGAGTGGTCGAGTAACACATCCTAGATGCCCAAGTTGTGGAGGAGATATGATGACACATGTTTGAGGAACATGGATGCATGCTATGGGTGTGGTAAGATTGACCACAAGATAGTTGATTTTCCATATGCTTGAAAAAAGAGGAGTGGGGAGTCTAAGAGTTCTCAATATGAGGGTGGTCTCCAAAGTGCGAAGGGTGAGCATCTCTAACAAGATGATGAATTTTGAGGCCAAGGGTCCTTTAGTGCTCCAAACAAGAGGCTTACTATTGATGGAATGGTTAACCCGAGGTTCTAAGGTAGCAATAGTAAGATAGGTTTTTTGAAATGACCAAAATGTGAAAAACATCATCATGGCAAATGCTTAAGAGATTCAATTGTGTGTTATGAGTGTGGAAGAGTTAGTCATACACTTGTTGATTGCCCTTATGTTTAAAGCAAGGACAAGGAGGGTCGTTCCCAAAGTCAAGGTGGTCATGTTGATCAAAGGAGGCAAGGAAGGGATGGGGTGCCCAATGTTGCTACTGGTGTGTTGAAATTTCTTTGGACTTTGATACATATGCATTGATGGATCCGTGTGCCACTATCTCTTTCATTATTCCTTTTGTTTGGTAGTGGGCTTCATGTGTCCCAAGTAGTTATGTTAACTCTTGGTGTCTAACCCCTCTAATTGGTAAGCTATTATTTCTAGGAAGTCTATAGAAGTTGTTTCGTGGTGACATTGCATTAGGTCTTGCCTTATGATTTTGTTTTATTAGATGTGGTAGATTTTGATATCATACTTGGGGTAGATTAGTAGCATTCATATTATGTCTCCATTGATTGTAAAACCCACAGAGTTAGATTCTAATTCCCTAATGAACTCATCATTGAGTGGTGGTGAAGAGGTAGGTCCATTTCTTGACTTAAGGTCCAATCGATCTCTAAGGGTTGCATTTATCATCTTGTAAGAGTAGGGATGTTGAGCCTAAGGTCCTTTTAATTGAGTCAATTCCAAAGGTTAATGGGTTCTTGATTTCCTTATCGATAATTTAAATTTGAGGCAGTGTCTTTTGGTTAGTCTTATGTACCGACCCTTTCTATAGGTCTCACGAATAGGGTCTTTAAACCCTACCTTGGTTTGTCTATGGTAGTCTTCATTAAAGATATTTTGATCTATTCACATAGTGAGGAGGGAGCATGTGAGTCATTTGAGGATGGTACTACAAAGATTGAGGGAAGAGAAATTGTATGTTTAGTATGGGAAATATGAGTTTTGGTTACAAGTGGCTGCCTTTTTAGGTCATGTGGTGTTGGGGGATGGTATTAAGGTGGATCCTAAGAAAGTGGAGGTGATTAGGAATTGGCCTAAACCTTAGACCTTTTTGGATATTAGAAGCTTCTTAGGCTTAGCGAATTATTACAAGATGTTGATAATGGTGGTGTAGTAGTGGTTGATGGCTCTAAATCTTCATCTGCTGAGGAGGTGAAGGAAAAGTAGGAACTTGATCCCACTTTATTAGATTTGAAGGCCTTTGTCAAAGATGGTAAGGTGGAGGTTTTCTCCCAAAGGGGAAATGGTACCCTTAGGTACTAAGGTAGGTTGTGTGTGTCTAATATTGATGAATTGAGGAAGTTGATTCTTGATGAGACTCATAATTTCCCTTTGGTACCAAGGTAGGTTGTGTGTTCCTAATATTGATGAATTGAGTAAGTTGATTCTTAATGAGACTCATAATTCTTTCTATTCTATTCACCTTGGTTCTACAAAGATGTATAGAGATTTAAAGGAAATGCTTCGGTGGGATGGTATGAAGAGAGATATTTGTTAAGTTTGTACTATTGCATAAGGGTATGCTTAGATCTTGTGTTTGGAGTTTGCTTATTATTATAGATATCATGCAAGCATTTGTATGGCTCATTTTGAAACTCCTTACTCTAGATGTTGTAGATCACTGGTTGGATGGTTTAAAGTGGGAGAGTTGACTTTGTTGGGTCCTGATTAGGTGATGGAGGCCTTAGAGAAAGTGAGGTTGATGATTGGGGTTTATTTGAAAGTATCACCCATTAAAGGTGTGGTTCGTTTTGGTAAAAATTGAGTCTAAGATATATGGGCCCTTATAGGGTATTGAGGAGAATTGATAAGGTTGCACAAGGATTGGAATTGTTTATGGATATGGATATGGTTCATCCGGTCTTCTACGTACCTATGTTAAGGGAGTGTGTGGGTGACTCAAATGCTATTATACCATTGGATGCATTGGGTGTTGTTGAAGATAATTTGACTTGTGAAGAGGTTCCAGTAGGAGTTTTGGATAGTCAAGTGAAGAGATTGAGGAAAAAGGATGTGGCTTCCGTTAAGGTCCGTTAGGGGAATTAACAAGTTGAAAGTGCTACATAGAAAGTCGAGGCAAACATGCAAAGTGCGATAACCCTATCTTCCAATCTACTCAAGCCTAGGAAACTACTCTTTGTCCCCGACATGATTTTGATTCCAAAGCTTCAGCCCTCAGGTCATTTGCATACATTTATGTTTACATTGAAAAGCTCATGGTGATTTTGACACTTATGTTAATATCTTGAAATGGTGTTTAAGTGACATTGTTGCATTCTTGTGTGGGCTGAAATCATCTTGATGACTTTTCTCATATACGTTTGTTTGACATTCGGGGATGAATGTTCCCAAGGGGGAGATATTGAAACGACCCCAAAATGTGTCCAAAAATGTGCCTCGAAAATGCCTATAATCGTAATTTCTGTATATCTTAAAATTTGTGCATGGTATAAAAAATATGACATCATAATCTTGATCAGAGGGAAAAATTGAGTGGGAAATGGGTCTAACCCCAATATTAGAGCAACCGTATCAATATTCGAAAATCTAAAGTTGCAAATTTCAGAGTGCATTCCGTGCTCCTGATACGACGCGGTCAGGGCGCCGAGATGCCTATTTCACCCAAAATTCAAGTGCCAAATTGTATCACCCCACACCTTACATGTATTAGTCCTATGCGGGTGAAACATGATATGGCTTTGTCAAATTAGCGCCTATTTTTAAAGTGCTTGAATCTCAAATTAGAGGGTGATATGTACGTCTAATGCTTAAGATAGTCGAGTGTATACAAGTTTTAAGTCAAATTGAGGAGATCGCAGCCTTAAATGAGGTGAGAGAAGTGAGGTTCCTGTAGGACTTAGGAAGCTAGCAAGTAGGTCACTTACTTGCTTAGCTTAAATTTGTTAGCTAGAAAGAGACGAGGCCCAATGTCGAATTTGTCCAAGTCCGATTATGAAAAAAGTCCATGTTAAGGGTGTAACTTTAGCCCATGTTTTAGCATCATAAATGTACTATATTCTCAGCCCAAGAAGGATATAAAAAGATCTCAAAGATATCACAATTTCTTTAATAATTTAGGCCCAAATTAACTAAGAGAAAGGGGAATCATGGGCAGCAAAGGCCTACCAATTTGGAGCCCCTTAAGGCCTATGTTAAAGGGAAAAACATTAATCACTTGATAAAATGATGTTTATAATGGAAAATTAATTCGGCCAAATACTCCTTTAAAAGGGGCTTATAAGCAGCTTACTCATGTCACTTAACTTGGACAAAAATCAGATTGCTTTTCCAAGTTTTCTCTCAACTCTTTCTTGACTTTACAAGCAGCCATAAGTGACTTTTAGGGTTCTTGGAGAGGCCCTACAACTTGAAGGTAAAGGAAAGTAATTATAGGTGTGTATTTTGTATGGTTTCTTCATGAAAAACAAGAAGTATATGCTAGTTATGCTTATGCTAGATAGTTGGACAACATGTTTCCTAAGGATTGTTGTGCACTTTTCTTGTTACTCAAGAGAATTTTATCTTCTTGGTTGGATGAATTATGAAGTAATACTTGTATTTTTAACAAGTTTTAATTTTTTAGTGATGTAACTAGGTTGCTGCACCACTTTTATAGTCAACAAAAGTGAGTTCTTATATACTATCGCAATTGTGTTCTTAGTAGAACTTGTGGACTGGTAGTTGGGAATTGTTGTTCCATGACCTCCATCTACTTTGGAACTATTTTTGGACTATACTAAGGATGATTTTATGTGTAAATAATGTTGGATACTCTCTAGTTAAAGTTGAAATAAATTAGGGATTGTTGACGTCGAAATGTAGCAAGATGGCGTAATGTTATGTCGCCTATTTTTATGTTGTGTGAGATTGTTCTGTCTTATACCTAGTGAACTATCGTAAGACTTTTAATGGTCTAAAACAAAAGATGTATATTGCATGTACATAAGAATGGCTATTAGAAAATACCATTATAAGTGGAAAGGTTGAAAAATACCTTTGGGTCGCTAAATGCAAGATTGTTGCCCGGATATCACTTTTTATAAGATTGGACTGCCAAGAAGTGTTTCTTAGCTGCTAATATTATTGAATACACTATTGTAGATAAATATTTGACGGAAAAGGAGGTTACTGCAAGGTAATAACGAGTTCATATATTGAGGTATATAAGGCTACTCGATTTCATATTACTTGGCATGAAAGAAAAAGCCTATTGATGAGCAATTGAAAGGTAATTGAAAGGTCAAATATATAGCTTATTGATGGGTGGTAACCCAGGGGTGGAAAAATCACCTAGCCAGGGTCGATCCTATCATGGGGGTAGACCAAAGGCTGAAAGAAAAAGCCTAGCCAGGTCAATCTCGATATAGATTTTCCACTGATCAGCTAGTTATTTGTATTACATGTTGTGCACAAATTATATTGTAACGATAAAGTAATAAAAAAACATAAAGTACAGGATCCCATAGTATAACTAAAGGTGGTTTCTTATCCTACACCAGTACATAGTTTCATTTGAGTTGTTACATCATATACAGTATTTCCTGCCTTACATATTCAGTATATTATCTCATACTCACGTCCCTTATTGGGGCACCTGCATTTCATGCTGCAGGTACAAGTGCTATTAGCTCTCCCCAGTAGGACTCCAGGATATCCAGCTGTTGTTACCAAGATCGAGGTTGCTTAATAGCTTTGTGTGTTTAGAGCTTATACTTTTGTATTGTATAGTTAGCCGAGGCAGGGCCTGTCCTAACCCTTACTAGTTACTTTTCCTTATCTAGAAGCTTTGTAGACTATGTAAATTAAAGTGTGATCATGTCTCGTACTTTAGACAATGTGGCTCCAACGGCCTAGCTATATGCATTTATTTTTGGCTTGTTATTATTGTTTACTTTCTTAAAAGCATGTTGAATGCAAAAATCCCTTATAATAAGTATAAAAAGCAGATAGATACAGGTTGGTTCTCCCGAGTCTTATCGACAACGGGTGCTAGTCCTCCTTAAAGAGATTTTGGGTGTGACAAAAGTGGTATCAGAGCAGGGGCATTCTAGGGAGTCTACAAAACCGTGTCTATGTGGAGTCTTGTTTATCGATATGTTGTGCACCATAATTATAAGCAAGAGGCTACGTGGCATTTAGGAGTTGTTACTTTCTTTTCATTCTTTAGATCATACCATAGATCCAAGTGTAATAGGTGGATTGTTTCTAACTCCTAAATTGTTTTATACAGCAAGTATGCCAGAAACAATGAAAAACAAAGGTAAAGGGAACGAAGTGGAAGTAGTGGTTGGTATACCCAATCGGGTGAGACAAAGAAATGAGGCTCAAGATGAGTCTCTATAACAGACATCTCCAACTCCTCCAGATCATGATGAACTAGGAACTACTGAAATTCCCTTAGAACCACTTGTCGATGCTACCGTGTAGGATCTGAGAAATGAAACCAACTATTTGCTCATATAGTTGCAGGACAAGGTCAAATACACGAAGGTCCATTTATAGGTTCAAGTGGTGCATATAGGGCAGCTAGCACGAGGATACGTGACTTCCTTAATTTGGTCCGTCCATCCTTCACTAGTTCAGATCTTAATAGAGATCCACAAGACTTTATTGATCAGATTTAATCCACTTTAGATGTTATGCATGTGAGTTATACAAAAGTTGTCGTGTTAGCGACATATAGGTTGAAGGGTGTGGCTATATTTTGGTATGAAGCTTGGAATCAATCTAAGGATATAGATGCAGCTCCATCTACCTGGAAGGAGTTCAAAGAGGCATTTCTAGACCATTACATGCCATTACAAATCCGAGAGGCCCGTGCATATTAGTTCTTGAACCTGCACCGAGGTAATATGGAGGTGAGGGAGTATAGCCTTCAATTTAATTCCCTGGCAAGGTATGCTCCTAATATAGTTGCTACTATGGCAGATAGAGTTCATCAATATCTGGTTATAGACAGTACCATTGCTTTCTTGAATAATGACATGGATATAGCAAGGATGCAAGCTTTTGCATAGAAACTAGAGGATTAAGGGCAAAGGAGAAGGGCACAAGAGCTAGAAAAGGGCCAATCTAAGAGGTCCAGATCTATGGGGCAATTTAAATCATCCCAAGGTGAGCTTAGGCCTCGATTTTCTAATAGACCGCCTAGGCCATTATCCTCCTACTCTGCAATCAGTTCTCTACCATGACTTCAAGGGTCTAGAAGTAATTAGTTTGGTCAAGCAGGTGAGGGACAAGGTGCACGGACAACAGGATATTCAGCAGGTCAGCAAATGACTCCTAGGCAGCTTTGTGAACAGTGTGCAAGAAGTCATTTAGGTATATGTTTTGTTGGGACAGACACTTGTTATTGGTGTGGTGTGCCAGGGCATATGATGAGAGATTGCTTGAGGAGGCATATGGGTGATATAGAACAATTTACTAGGTCAGTTGTTGCATCATCATCATAAGTTCCTCCATTAGGTAGGGCTCAACAAGCACCTACGTGTCCTGGTAGAGGTGTAAGAGGTGCAGCTGACTCTAGTGGAGTCCGAAATCGCACTTACGCTCCGGGGAGTCGGCAAAATTTGGAAGTTTCACCTGATGTGGTCACAGGTACATTGTCCATCTTTTCAGAAAATGTATAAGCATTAATTAACCCTAGTTCTACACTACCATACATTACTCCACTAGTTGTTGGGGAGCTTAAGAAAACACCTAAAATATTGAACAAACCATTTTAAGTGTCTACACCAACTAGTGGATCTATTATGGCCAGAAGGATTTCTTATGACTGTGTTAGTAACTGTTTGTGACCATGACACATTGGCTGACCTAATTGAGCTAGAAATTCTGTAATTTGATGTTATAATGGGTATGGATTGGTTAACATTTTGCTATGCTATCGTGGACTGCCGAACTAAGAGAGTGTACTTCTACTTTCCAAATGAGATAGTTCTTGAATGAAAAGGCAATGTTGGGGCACCAAAGGGTAAGTCTATCTATTATTTTAAGGCAAGAAAAATGATATCTAAGGGGTATATATGTCATTTAGTTAGAGTAAGGGATATTGATGCAGAATCGCCAACTCTTCAATCAGTTCCAGTAGTGAATAAATTTGTTGATGTGTTCCTTGAAGAACTTCCAGGCTTACCTCCAGAACAAGAAATAGGTTTTGGTATTAACTTACCTCCAGACACTCAAACTATTTCTATCACTCCATATAGAATGGGCTCGGCAGAATTGTGTGAATTAAAGGAACAGTTAAAAGACTTATTGGAGAAGGGTTTTGTAAGACCTAGTGTGTCCCCTTGGGGTTCACAAGTGTTATTTGTATGTAAAAGGGATGGCACCTTGAGAATGTGTATCAACTATTGAATATTGAATAGGGTGATAATTAAGAACAAATACCCCTTCCCTATGATTAATGATTTATTTGATCAGTTGTAGGGTGCCTAATGCTTTTCAAAAATTAATTTGAGACAAGGTTATCACCAAATGAGGGTAAAGGTGAAAGACATACCTAAAACAACTTTTAGAACACGTTATGGTCACTTTAAATTTCTTGTTATGTCATTTGGGATAACGAATGCACCAATAGTTTTTATGGATCTGATGAATAGGGTATTGAAGCCATTTTTGGATGTGTTGGTGATTGTATTTACAGATGACATTTTGGTATATTCAAGATTAGAAGAGGACTACACAAATTACTTACGACAAGTGTTACAGGTTCTTCGTGAAAAAATTTCTAAATGTGAATTTTGGCTAAAATCAGTGGCATTCTTTGGTCATATTGTGTCTAATGAGGGAATAAGGGTTGATTCACAAAAGATAGAAGCAGTGAAAGATTGGCCAAGGCCAACAACACCCACAGAAGTTCAGAGCTTTCTAGGGTTGGCAGGGTATTACAGAAGGTTTATTGAAGGTTTTTCTTTTATTTTGCACCTCAATCAAAGTTGACACATAAGGAAACCAAGTCCCAATGGAATGATATATGTGAAACGAGCTTGCAAGAGCTGAAAAATAAGTTAACTCTATAGTTGTGCTATTACTTCCAAAAGGCACCAAGGGGTATGCAGTGTTTTGTGATGCTTCAAGAGTTGGCTTAGGGTTTGTATTGACGCAGCATGGTGCGGTAATTGCTTATGCATCTACACATCTATGACAAGATATGAAAAACTACCCAACAAATGATCTTGAGCTAGCAACGGTTGTGTTTGCTCTGAAAATATGGCACCACTATTTATATGGGGTTTCACATTGACATATATACTGATCATAAGAGTTTGCAATATATTTTTAAGCAAAACACCTAAATTTATGACAGCAGAGATGGCTAGAGCTAATAAAGGATTACAACATTGATACACTATACCATCCAAGGAATGCAAATATGGTAGCCGATACTCTGAGTCGTAATGCAATCATAAATAGTGGTGATCAGGCCGTGGTAATTCAAGGAGTGGCTACGGTTCTACGCATCTAGCCAGTTTGGGTGTTCAGCTTCTTGAAACACCAAAGGAAGGGGTTATTATATATAATGCACCAACATCTTCATTAGTAATGGAGGTGAAAGAAAAATAATTTGAGGAAGCTGTTGTACGACAGCTTAAGGAAAAGGTGAGTTAGGGTACGATGAAGGGCTTTGAACTTGCATAAAATAGAGTACTTTATTGTCAAAATAGATTATATGTGCCTATTATTAATGGACTAAGGAAGGGGATAATGGAAGAAGCCCATCATTCTAGATATCCCAGCCATCTAGGATCAACTAAGCATGACCTAAAGGGAATGTTTTGGTAGGGAGGCATGAAAAAGAACCTTGCAGAATTTGTGGCTCAATGTCTAAATTCCCTACAAGTCAAAGTGGAGCACCAAAAGTCGGGAGGTTATATGTAGTGTATAGAGCTTCCAACATGGAAATGGGATATGACTAATATGGATTTTGTCATAGGGTTGCCTCTCTCATTCAGAAGTTTTACTCTATAAGGGTAATAGTTGATAGATTCACAAAGTTAGCACATTTCTTGACAATTAGGAGTGACTATACAACTAAAGAATATTCCACATTATACCTCAAAGAGATAGTCAGGCTACATGGGTTCCCAAGCTCAATTATATCTGATCGAGGAGCTCAATTCACTGCGAAGTATTGGAAGTCCTTCCAAAGTAGTTTAGGGACAAAAGTGAATTTGAGTACAACATTCCACACTCAGAAAGACTGTCGAGTTGAGTGCACTATTCAAACACTTGAAGATATGTTGCAAGCTTATGAGTTGGACTTTAAAGGTAGCTTGTTTGATCATTTTCTACTTATTGAATTTGCCTATAATAATAGCAACCACTTGAGTATCAAGATTGCACCTTATTAAGATTTATATGGAAGGAAATGTAGGTCACCAATTGGATCGTTTGAAGTGGTAAAACCACCTTGCTTGGACTAGCTCTTATTCACCAATTGGATCATTTGAAGTGGTAAAACCACCTTGCTTGGACTAGCTCTAGTACAATAAGCCATGGAAAAAGTTAGGGTAATGCAAAAGTGGCTAGAAACAGCCTAAAGTCATCATAAATCATATGCGGATGGTAGGAGGAGATGACTAGAATACTCAATAGGGGATTGGGTATTTTTAAAAGTGTCTCCAATGAAAGGGGTTATGAGATTTGGTACGTAATTAAAGTTGAGCCCATGTTATATAGGTCCATATAAGATTATTAATAATTTTAGGCAGGTCACATATGAATTAGAGCTACCCAAAGAGCTTTCAATGGTTCATCTAGTTTTTCATGTCTCAATGCTTTGAAAATGTACAGGTGATCCATCCCGTATCACTTCTATTGAAGATGTGCAGGTTACGAAAGATCTCACCTATGAAGAGGTACCTATTACTATTCTAGATCGTTAAGTTAAGAAGATAAAGAATAAAGAAATAGCTTTAGTAAAAGTACTATGGAGGAACCAATGAATGGAACATGGGAGGCTGAGGACGCGAAGAAATTAAATACCCTTACATATTTGAAGCTAAAGAGGAAGTGCAACATGTAGAATTAGGACCTTAGTAGGTACATGTGTTTGAACGATTAATGTAGTGAACATGGTTAAGCTATCTAATTATACTAACATTCGATGACGAATGTTCCTAAGAGGGGCGGATGTAACACCCCACACCTTACATGTACTATAATATGCATGTAAAACATGATACGGCTTGGTCAAATTAGCGCCTATTTTAAAAGTGCTTGAATCTCAAATTAGAGGGCAACATGTATGTCTAACGCTTAGGAGGATCAAGTGTATACAAGTTTTAAGTCAAATTGAGGAGATCACGACCTTAAATGAAGTGAGGTTCTTGTAGGACATAGGAAGCTAGCAAGTGAATCACATACTTTCTTAACTTATATTTTTTAGTGAGACGGAGATGAGGTTCGACATCCAATCTGTCCAAGTAGGATTATGAATAAAGTCTGTGTTAAGGGTGTAACTTTAGCCCATGTTTTAGCATCATAAATGGACTATGTTTTCAGCCCAAGAAAGATATAAAAAGAGCCCGACATCACAATTTCTTTAATAATTTAGGCCCAAACTAACTAAGTGAGGGTGGAAAATGGGCAGTAAAGGCCCATCAATTTGGAGCCCCTTAAGGCCCAAGTGAAAGGGGAAAAATGGTAAATTAATCACTTGATAAAATGAGGCTTATAATGGTAAATCAATTCGGCCAAGTGCTCCTTTAAAAGGGGCTTATAAGTAGGTTAATCAAGTAACTTAACTTGGACAAAAATAAGATTGTTTTTCTAAGTTTTCTCTCAACTCTTTCTTGACTTTACAAGAAATGACAAAAGACTTCCAGGGTTCTTGGAGAGGCCTTACAACTTGAAGGTAAAGGTAAATAATTATAGTTGTGTATATGGTATGGTTTCTTCATGAAAAACAATAAGAATATGCTAGTTATGCTTGTGCTGGAAAGTTGGACAACAAGTGTCCAAAGGATTGCTGTGCACTTTTCTTGTTACTCAAGAGGATTTCTCTTGTTGGTTGTCTGAATTATGAAGTAAGACTTGTTTCTTTAACAAGTTTTAGTTTGTTAGTGATGTAATTAGGCTGTTACACCACTTTTACAGTCCACAAAAGTAAGTTCTTATATGATATCGCAATTGTGTTCTTAGTACGAACTTGTGGGCTTGTAGTTGGGAATTGTTGTTCCACGATCTCCATATACTTTGGAACTATTTAAGGACTATCCTAAGGGTGATTCTATGTGTAAATAATGTTGGATATAGTCTAGTTAAAGTTGAAACAGGTTCAGAATTGTTGACGTCGAAATGTAGCGAGACGACATAATGTTATGCCGCCTATTTGTGTGTTGTGTAAGATTGGCTAACTAATACCTTGTGAACTGTTGTAAGACTGTTAAGGATCTAAAAAGAGCTGTATATGTCTTGTAAATGAGCATGGCTATTACAAAGTACAATTATAAGTGGAAAGGTTGAAAGAATGCCTTTGGGTCGCTAAATACAAACTTGCTACCCGGATGTTTGTTTTTATAAGATTGGACTGCCAAGAAGTGTTTCCTAGCTGCTAATCATATTGCATACTCTATTATGGATAAATATTTTAGAAAAAAGGAGGTTACTCTGAGTTAATAACGAGGTTATATATCAAGGTATGTAAGGCTATTCGATGTCGTATTACTTGGTATGAAATCTAGATTCTTCCTTGGAACATAAAGGCACTTACCAACTATGACACCACTATTAACCGTGTCTCTACTCTTTCAAATGTTCATATGCTCCCATACATAGTAACCTTCAAATATTTATACATACGTAAATACAAGTTACATGGGTTTTTGTTACTAAATAAAGTTCACGAGTTGTTTCATCTCATATGTATTTCATTATTTGTGCAACATACTCTTTTCATTGTCGTATTTCCTTGTATGATTATTTACATGTCACATGCTACATCCACAGTCCTATAGCTCCAATACTGTGACCACCAAAAGAATCATCTCAAAAGTAATTGAAAGGTAAAGTATATTGCTTATTCATGGGTGGTAACCCGAGGGATAGAAGAATAACCTAGCCAGGGTCGATCCGATCACGGGGGGTAACCCAAGGGGTGAAAGGAAAAGCCTAGCAAGGGTCGATCATGATATAGATTTACCACTAATCAACTGTCATTTGTATTACATGTTGTACACAGATTATACAGTAAAGGTAAAGTAATAAAAAGAACATAAAGTACAGGATCCCACAGTATAACTAAAGATGGTCTCTTATCCTACACAAGCCATAGTTTCATTTGAGTTCTTACTTCATATACAGTATTTCTTGCCTTACATATTCAGTATATTATCTCATACTGATGTCCCTTATAGGGGGAGCTGCATTTCATACTGTAGGTACAAGTGCTAGTAGCTCTCCCCAGTAGGAGACTAGGATATGCAGCTGTTGTTACCAAGCTCCAGGTTGCTTTGGAGCTTTGTGTATCTAGAGGTTATACTTTTGTATTATATAGTTAGCCGAGGTAGGGCCTTTCCCGAACCTTATAAGATACTTTTTCTTATCTAGAGGCTTTGTAAACTATGTAAATTAATGTGTGGTCATGTCTGGTACTTTATACAACGTGGCCCTAAAGGCCTAGCCATATGCATTTCCTTTTGTCTTGTTATTACTATTTCCTTTCTTCAAAGCATGTTGAATGTAGATATCCCTTATAATATGTATAGAAAGCGCATGGATACAGGTTCGTTCTCCAGAGCCTTATCGGCAATAGGTGCCAGTCTGCCTAAACGAGATTTTACGTGTGAAACAAATCTCATTACGGATCTAAGAATTTCATTCAAGCTTCAAGTCGCCATTCAAATCTACTTCAAGAAAATCTCCAAGGTTAAGGTTTGTAGGTTTCAACCATTGGTTCATTTTACCCATGGTGCCTAACCTTCCTTTTTACTTAAATTGCATGTTTCTAAGTTGATTTACTCATGGGTCCTAATTATTGTGAATTTGACTATATAATATGTTGGGGTTTATAACCTTGTGATTATTTAAGCATGTTTTGAGATATGAATACATGATCCATTGTGGGATTTGATGGAGGGTTTTGATTTATCTTGTATAAGGGTATTACCAAATGTTAGTGGGTAGTTTTACATTGAGTTTTCTTGCATAATTTGACTCTTAAATTTCATGATCTTAAACTAGCATTACACACCCTCCAAGTGTTTGATAAAATATTTGGTTTTGGATTCTTGAGTTATTGATGACCAATTACATGACCTATTCTTTGAATGACTTTATGATGATGATAGGAATGTTTATATGAGTTGTTTTCATGAAAAGTATCTATAGTATAGTAAGGTTATCATTGATGTTTTGTCAAAATACAACACATTTGATGCCCAAAACAATGGATTTTGTGAGTTCTTAATGCGAGATTTTATGGATTTTATGTGTTTTCGTGTTGTTCTTGCAGAAAAGCTAGGTTGGTATGATTTTTGAGAAAAATTGTAGATTTCACTAAAGCATAGGACATACGAGTTCACATAAGAGTATAGCCCAAGATACAATTCATAGGGTGCTATCATATCAAGAAACAAAGACCAAAAATAAAAAATTTGCTAGGTGGAGTTCGATCCTACGAGGCCATCCTATGAGTCATATGTCACAGTAACACTCATATAGGTGTACTCGTAGCGAGAATCAGAGATCCCAAACTTTTGATCAATAACTGATGTCCTAGACTATGAGAGGAGCGTACGAGTCATAGCCCAAGATACGATTCATACCAGTGGGTCATACCAATTGAGTTCAAGATTCCAAGAACCTGATATGAGACCCTGATTACGACTCATAGGTCACCCTACAAGTCATACCTATGAGGCGTACTATCTGTCAGATATCTTTTCTGTGTAATTTTTAGAGTTATTTGTAAATACTATAAATACTTTAAGTTAGAGTTTTATTAGGAAGATTTGATATTTAGAAGACAACATCATCTTTGAGTATACTCTTAACGAAAGTTTTAGGGTTTTAGTTTAGTTTATCATTTTATCTTGCAAAAACCAATTTTGGGGATTGCAAATCTTGCTTTGTACTTATTATCAATTTATCAAGCTTGTGGTTTGCAACTTGTGGTGTCTTCAATCTTCATTACTTTGGGTTAAATTCTCAATCATGTCTTATCTTCCTATTTTTGTTGGTTTTGCCTTAGCATGAGTAGCTAAGCACCCACAATTTAGGGTTGTGAGAACCATGGGTATTTGACTTGAGATGACCTAAGTTAGTGCATTTCCATGATTGGAGTTTAGCATGTATTGTCTATTTCATTTCGTTATGATTGTTGTTTTGTGGTGGACAACACTAAACCCCGCCTACTATCACGAGCCTGACCAAGGTAGTGACGAATAGGAAAAGAGAAATGGATGACAGGATTTGATTGATGTGTTCTCTCCTAATCAACCAAACCTGACCAAGGGGAGGTCGACTGGACAATAGGTAACGGTTAGTTGGCACGGTATGGTTGCTGACTAAGCGCCATGGTGAAATTCGACCTTCAACTTTACAAGAGGGCTGGAGGAACATAACTTACCATCTTGCATGCAAATCTCTAATTGTAGTTCCGTTATCTCAGTTATTCGAGTCAATGAACCATGGAGAACACAACTCCCAGGTTGTCCCTATAATTGAGTGTTTTCCCTCATCGTATTATAGTGTTTCATGAATTGCAAACCCCCTCCCCTATTTAGAGATTTTAGTTATAGATGCGTGAAATAGTTGATAGTGAATTCTTGTAGTCAAATCCTGTATTCCCTATGGATTTGATGCTAACCTTTGGTTAGGTAAATTGCTGACAGTGATCACTTTCTTATTGGAATGTGAAGATCATCAGAAATTATGTGCTGTTGTAAGAGAATATCAGTAGGTTTTGACTTGATTTCTCTATTAGTTAGTTGTAGTGTTAATTCCTAAACTCTCTTGTATTTTACTTTTTCTTTTGTTGTTTGATTTTAATTGCAAGGTGTACTAGGTTGTATGTGCAACACAAGTAGCCAAGGTAATCCCTTAGATTCGATCAATTTGGAGATCCATCAACTCTTTAGAAGAATGGCTCAAGTGAATGAGGATATCATAGTTGTTGAGGATATAAATATGAATGATAATATGGGAAGAGAGGAAAATCCACCACTAAGGGATAATAGGCAACAACTTAGGGAATTTAACGAGAATGCTTATGGATGGAACCAATATCATTTGAACCTTATGGCCTTGGAAGTTACTGGTGTTATAGTGTTGCCACTACTATTGACAGATGCTAAGTTCTCAGTGTCAAGTGGATTACTTCAAATGCTCCAAAACCATGGATTATTCATAGGGATACCTTCAGAGGATCCCCACCGTCGTCTCCAAAATGTGGTATTTGTTTGTAAGAGTGTCATGGGGACACAAAATCATTTTCTTGATGACATTTGTTTAAGAGTGTTCCCATTGTCACTAACTGGAAATGCAGCT
>JAOTQR010088918.1:52802-65209 GCA_025774065.1 Solanum ossicruentum
GGTACTTGATAAGAATAGTCAAGCTTGCCCTGACACAATCATGAGAGGCATGTTTCTTGACCAACCTATTGCATTGATAGCCGCAAGGAGGGAGCAAGTGGTTAAAACCAATAGAGCATGGGTTCAATGAGAGCGAGGTGCAATGAAGGCTTCTTGTGCGGTCAATACCAACAATAAGCAAGCAAAGGTCAATAACGAGATCACAGAGCAACTTGCTCAACTCCACACAAGCATGGACTTGGTTTTGAAGCAAAACCAAGAAAATGTCAAAATAGTCATTCACCAACCTCCTAAGGCTCCCATCTATGAAGATCATTATTTGATGAAGATGCTTGTTTTGTGAGTAATCAAGAGGTGGGTTTCTGAAATAATGCTCAAGGGTCTACTTCGGATTATTAAAGGCAAGGTTCCGGGAATAAAGGTCAGAACTACAACTGTGATGGTGCTTATAGAGATAACCGAGGTGGGTATTCTGAAAGAGAGAGGATATTAGATGCCAAATGGGGTAGAAGAGATGGTTATTGGAATGGTTCTTATGTACCGCCCCATATCCATGATTCTGTGCCAAGCACTTCTAGGCTTGAAGAGATGTTTGACAAGTTGTTAAAGAGACTGGATGAGACCTTGAAGGGAATGAAAGCGGATATCTCAAGTATTCATCAAAAAATAGAGTCTTATTCGGTGGCGATTAAGCAACTAGAACAACAATTTAGGCAAATGACTTTGCAATTGAACCAACGCCAACAGTGCACCTTACCATGCCATACGGTTCAAATTTCTAAAAATAAAGGACATAACATGGAAGTCATGACTCGTAGTGCCCAAAGCACTATGGATCCCCATACACTAGTAAATGTGGATGAAGTCTATGAGAAGATTCTTGGTGGTGAAGTTGTGGTAGAGGAAGAAGGTCTGAAGATTGTCAGGATGCAAAGAAAAGAGGTAAGTGAGCACGAAATATTGAAGTCAATTCCAAGGCCTCCTCCTTCTTTCCCTAAAAGGCTTTAGAAAAAGGAAGAGAATGGTAAATTCAAACACTTCCTCTCGATGTTGAAGCAACTATCCATCAACATTCCCCTTCAAGAAGGTTTGGAGAAGATGTTGGGTAAGCCACGTATATAAAGGATTTGGTGACAATGAAACACACTTTGAGTTAGGAGTTCTCACAGGAAGTCTAACAATGTAGTGCGATCATGACCAAATACCTTACTCAAAAATGAGACGACATTGGTGCATGCACCGTCCCTCGCACCATTGGTGATGTTAAGTTTGCAAGAGCATTGTGTGACTTAGGAGCGAGAATCATTCTAATGCCTCTTACTGTATTCAAAAAACTTTGCCTTAGCACTTCTACCCCAATGAGAATGCTATTTCTCATGGCAGATGAAACCATCAAAAAGCCAGAGAGAATGCTTCTTAATATGCTTGTTAAAGTTGATAAATTCATCTTTCCTGTGGATTTTGTGATCCTTGATTGTGAGGTTGATTTTGAGGTGCCCATTATTTTGGGAAGACCTTTTTGGCCAGTGGGAGAACTTTCATGGATATGGATTTAGGTAACATTGGTTTAGAGTCAATGATGCGAAGGTAGTGTTCGACATCTGTTAGTCAGTGAAACACCCGAGTGAGGTTTTGTCCCTTGATAATTGCTGATAATGGAGGATGACTAAGTCGAGCCACGATGTTAAACAAGGCACTTTTTAGGAGGCAACGCAAGCAGTTTTGATAATTGTTCGTCTATTTCAAGTGTGTTTAGTTGTTGATTTTAGGTAGTATGGTGTTTGTTTGTTTTAAGTTGTAAAATATTGATGCAGTTGTAATTTTGAAGATTGTTGTGTTTTTGATACTTGTTTTATAGTTGGAAATTGAAGAACTAAAGAAGTGAGAAAATGGTACTTGGAGCAGCTTCTACGATCAGGCCTACGAGTCGTAGTCACAACTACGACTTGTAATCATGCCTCATAGAGGGAAATAGTGAGTATCAGAAGATGGCACACACACTACGAGCCAACCTTACAATTCATAGGGTCTCCTATGAGTCGGAAGTACGGTTCATAGTTCCCAAGTATGCATTTTATATTCTTATAAGTGTTGGGTCTGCTACAAGATCAGGACTTACGAGTCGTAGGGTGTCTCGTAGCCCTGATCTACAACTTTTAAAAAGTGACCCGATTTAGTCATAAAAGGGGTCAAAATAAAATTTGACCCCATTTTCTTTTTTAAAACCCTACAATTGATGGATTTCCCCAATCCTTCTCCCCCATTTGCTTTTTTGACTAAAATCTTAGCTACCCATGTCATTTTCCAGCAAGAATTCCAGTGAGGTAACTATTTTCAAAGATATTAGCATGGTTTTTGATTTCCTTTGCTTTAGTTAAATTCTTATACCAACTGCTAAGCTTCGTGGTTAAATTTGATGCACTATTGTAGTGAGTTCATTCTGTGTGATCATATACTTGCTTTAACCATGAATACTCATGCCCATGTGGTAATGTGTAGACCTAGAAATGAAACTTGAGGTTTGTAGTGCTTTGAAAGATCTTGCTTTGAGTCAAGTGTTGTTCAAAATCCTTGAGTGTGTGGTTGTAAATGTGAAAATTATAGGTCCATAAAATGTAATGTTTAATTATGCTTGACCATTGTGACGATTATCTTTGGAATTGGAATTTAGGAGGTGTGGGTGTGTTTTATATGCCATAGAATGTTGTACTTGATTGAAAGGGTTTAAATTTCTCTTGCTTTTCAAAGGAATGTTTTGTTGTTAAATGTGTGAGCTTGGATATGAAATTACCCTTGGTTTTGACTGACATAATGAGGAACTAACTTCGATTCTTAGGAATAATGATTGCTTTAACTTTCTGATGTCATTCAGGGACTATCTATTTGTCAAATATCGTATTACTCTTTTAATTGCCAATTACTATGTTTGTTTGTCTTGTTTGAGCTTTTTGTGGGCAAGTGTTAGACACCATTAGTGTGTTTTGTTTTCAGCTATAAGGCCCTCTTACTACTCGTAGGCTCCTCTACGAGTCATAGTGGTCCCTCTTAGCAAGCATCACTTGCCTATTTTTCTTCATTTTTTCATATGAGACCCACATATGACTAGTAATACCCATTATGAGTCGTAATAAGGATCTCGTAATCCTGACTGAATTTTAAAAATGTCTCTGGAAATAGGTACGAGGCCAGAATACAGTTGTATCTCCCTTAAGAGTCATAAGTGTCCATCATATCTGAGTTTAGACTATTTTTTTAAGAAATCTTAGTACTACGAGGCCATTATACGACTCGTTGGACACCCTATAAGTCGTAACTGCACTCGCATCTACAAACCTGCAATTGTAGTAGAGATTTTCTTCTGTTTTCGTTTATTTCTAGTTTAAGTGTTTATGTTTCTTATTCTTTGCTTTGTGATCATTGATTTGTCAAATGTCTTGAAGCTCAAATGTTGTTATACGGTTGGTTTGCAGATATAATGCCTCCAAAAGACAAATGAGATATCCAATCATTCAAATGGACATTGGTGGATGAATTTTCTTAGGCTGAGAGATCCGAGGGGTCTCTAGAAGGTCACAGGGTTTAAATACACCCTAAGGCTAATATACCTCAGACCTAGGCATGCACAGCTCAACAACTGATGGAAGTCAACAGCTCCTACCAGTCTGAAAAGGAGGAACAGCAGGGTAATGGAGACGGGTCTGAGAGCAGCCTGCCACAGATGACCCCCACACACTCAGGGTCAGAGGCAGAATCTGACATCACCTCCCAAACCCAGCAGGGAGAAGTCCAATCACAGCCCCCAGTTGACTGCAGATGGTGTGTCCTAGCGATAAAGGAAATATATGACTAGGGGTTAAAGCCCAAGGGACAAGGCAAGCTGGTTCGATAATTTCATGATGAGTGTAGACTGAACGATGTAGGATTAGATAAGGTTGCCAAATTAGATGAGCAGATAGACAGACACGGACTGCAGTGGTCCACAAAGCAGGTGGGCTAGTATGCCCCTTACGTAGTCTGTGAGTTTTATGTGACGTATCTTGCTATACTCTACCAAGGGTTATCAAAGAATTACAAGCTAATTGAGCAGCCGTGGTTACGAGTGGTACTAGTCAGGGGTAGAAGAGTTCCTCTTTCAGAGGAGACTATTAAATGGATCTAGTTTAGACCCACTTACAGAGCACCTTAGTCTACAGCAGAGTATGATGGACACATTGACAAGATTAGGAGAGTGGTGACTGGAAAGGACATTTGGACTAGGACAGAGCTTCCACAGTAAATTACCAACCGGATTTGTGAGGAGGGTTTCGAGCCAATGTGGGTCACAAACCATGCAAATCCGATAGTAAAACCCTACCTCTCCTTCAGGGCCAAGATTTGGTGGTCCATTATCCATTGGCGTATCAGGCCTACTTTGATGGATAATCTAAGTACCTTGGAGCAGGCTATGTTACTAGCAAGCATTCTAGCTGGTTATGAGATATACATGGCCTAGATCATCTCAAAGCAGATCCACGAGTCAGTCGTCTGGATGAACACCTTACTGCCATTTCCTGTTTTGATTCATCATTTGTGTAGTGCAGTGGATACTCCTATAAACCCCCACCGAGATCAGCACATATAAGACATACGCACCATGGACCCCAGCCAGATTAAAGCTGACGAGAACTCGGTGACCTTACCATGAGTAACTCCTCCAGCCATTCCCGGTAGAGCCTCAAACTCAGTATTCACTTCCAGCTGCTACTAGCACTATTCACTTGCTGCAGAGCCCACGACAGCTATTGAGATTGAGTCCATACCATCCTCTAGTATGCCAGCACCAACAACATCTAAATTACAGGTTGATTCTATTATCTCTGATGTTGCTTTTCAGGCACTATTACGTAGGGTGGCTATGGCGGAGTCAAGGATTCAGGATTTAGCAGCACAAGTAAGACCTTAGGTTAGCCAGACCGTACAGGACACAGAGGAGAGGATAAAGGCATTCACCCATGCATTGGTAGATGAGAGAGTTAGAGCGGTTGATGCCCAAGTAGATACTTTCGGGGAGAGAGTCCAACAGACACTTGAGGGTGCTAGGCCTGTTGACATAAGTGCGGTGACTGAGGAGTTAGCCAAGTTCAAGGCCAACATATTATAGATGTCAATAGCCCCTACTATTGTCCCAGAGTAGCACTAGCGAGTGTTGAAGTGTTTGACCGGCCAGCTGACTGCTCGCATGCTAACGGGAAGAGGCCCCTTAAGACAGATAATCCAGAGATGAGCTATAAGAGGCCTCAATGTCCTTTCTAGTCACCACTCTCCTCATCTTGTCAATTCATTCATCATACTTTGTGGTAGACTGAGCTGCTTTGTAAGTGGGTCCAAACTAGATCCATTGAATAGTCTCCTCTAAAATAGGGACTCTCCTACCCCTGACTGGCACCACTCGTAACCACGGCTATCATAGAGTATTATGGACTCATTGACAAAATGAGAAGAGCGGTGACTAGAAAGAACATAAGGGCCAGGACAGAGCTTCTACAGGAGATTGCCAACAAGATTTGTGAGGATGGTTTCGAGCCAACGTAGGTCACAAACCATGAAGATCTGATAGTAAAAGCCTACCTATCCTTCGGGGCCAAGATTTGGTGGTCCATTATCCATTGGCGTATCAGGCCTACTTTGATGGATAATGTGATTACCTTTGAGCGGACTGTGTTACTAGCCAACATTCTAGCTAGTTATGAGATATACTTGGCCTAGATCATCTCAGAGACGATCCACGAATCAGCTGTTCGGACGAACACCTCACTGCCATTTCCTATTTTGATTCATCATTTGTGTAGTGTAGTGAATGCTCCTATAGACCCCTATCAGGACCAGTATATAGAGGCCACATGCACCACGGATCCCAGACTGATTAAGGATGACGAGAACCCGGTGACCTTACCATAAGTAGTTCTTCCAGCCATTCCCGGTAGAGCCTCAGACTTAGGGTTCACCTTCAGCTGCTACTGACACTACTTCACCTGTTGCAGAGGACATGATAACTATTGAGATCAAGTCCATACCATCCTCTCATATATTAGCACCAGCAACATCTAAATTATAGGTTGATTCTATTATCTCTGATGTTGCTTTTCAGGCAGTATTACGCAGGGTGGCTACGACGGAGTCCAAGCTTCAGGATTTAGCAGCATAAGTAAGGCCTTGGGTCAGCTACACCGTACAGGGCACAGAGGATAGGATAAAGGCATTCACTCGTGCATTGGCAGATGAGAGAGTTAGAGCGGTTAATACCTGAGTAGATGCTTTCGAGGAGTGAGTCTAATAGAGACTTGAGGGAGCAAGGCCTAGTAACACGAGTGCGGTGATTAAGGAGTTGGCCAAGTTCAAGGATGACATATTATAGATGTTAGCAGCCCCTGTTGCAGTCCTAGAGTAGCACCGGCGAGTGCTGAGGTGTTTGACTGGCTAGTTGATCGCTCGCATACTAATGGGAAGAGGCCCCTTAAGACAGATAATGCAGAGATGAGCTAGAAGAGGCCTCGACCTAATGACCTAGCTTCCCCGATGGAGGAGAAGATACTAGAAGAGGTGGTGCAGGAGTCGATCCTGTTGGTGGCCATACAGAGAGATAAGGAGCAGGAACATTCACATAGAGAAGGCAATTCATGTACAGTTGCGACCCAGATTGCTGAGAAGGAAATGGTAACCCATGACCCTACTAAGCATCCAGAGAACGGTGTTTGATCCACCATCATGTTTGACTCATTTTGCCCCAATTCTTATTTTGTCATTATGGATGCTTTGATTTGTTGTTAGACAATCATTTTATTATATTGCTTTTTGGATTTGTTTATGTATTTTTATGTTGGAAGTTTTTTTACTTATATTTTGGATGTTAGTTTTTTATTTTTAATGTATGTGTATATATATATATATCTATGTTTTGGTGTTTGGTTTTCATTCTTGTCTGTACTTTAAGAAAAAGTATTCTATTTTGGTGGGGTGTGGGAAGTTATGGATTCAGGTGAAGTCTGAGTAGCCTCGAGTCCATAAGTTTTTTTTTATCCCAAGGTTTTCTTGTCGTGTTTATTTTTCCTTGTAGATGTTTAATTTTCTTTTGAACCTACATATTTAGGTAGTGTAGATAATGTGTATATTCATAGTTGTGTTATATGTTGGCATATACATAGTCTTTGAATGCTTTTCGAATGATTTGAAAAATTAGGTACGCTCAAAATTTTTGAGATTGTGATTATTGATGCATTCATACATTTTGAGTATCTAACAATTTTTTTCTGATAGTGTGAAGGTAAGTTGAGGCTTGAAGCATGATCTGTGAGTCTATACTTGATTGTGGTGCAATGCCATGTGTATTGTGAGCTTATTTCGCTTCATTCATACATCATGTATGGACTCAGAACTTGACTTGTTACTCTAAAAATGGTTTGGTGATATGGTTAATTTGGAAAGGATCTTAGACCTTTGTTCTTTGAGTGAACCCTCTTTTATCGTAAATGACCTATCTAATAAGTAAGTGAATCCCTTGTTCCAAATTTTTGAACTTCTCATGTACTTATTCTTTATTGACACCTTAGTAGCTTAACATGAAATACCTTGGTATTGGCCATGTTCTATCCTTGAACATTTGAATCTTATTTGAGGTTAAAAGCCATTAAGGGTGGTTACAAATTGTGGCCCTGGTTTGGGCCTTATTGTGGTAAAGTAATAACAATGAGGTGGTTAGTTGGGCAATAATGAAAGAAATGAAAAATCATGAGTCGAGTGAAGAAAAATAAAAGAAAAGTGCTTTGAGTTGAGAAAAATTTGCAAAAACAAGTTCAGAAATAAGGCACAACTGAAAAGAGAAAGAAAGCACTCGGGAAAAGTTTGAAATGGGAGAATAAGGGTGGATTTAATGAAAAGGGTTGGCTTATGAAAGCAAAATTTTTGGTAAACATGGTTCAAGGATAACTTTCAATCACTAAATGCCTAAAATGACATACCAAAGCCCCTTGAACCTACGTTACAAGCCTTTTAAGTCCTGAAGAGATCCAAATCTACTTTGTCACAAGGCTAGAAGATTAGTATAGAGGGAAGCCTATGTTAGTCATTGTGTATGAATTTCAATTGTGAGAGTGAGATTGCTTCCTCAGTGCCTAAATTCTAAATGGTTCTTGAGTGAATAAGAGGGACTTCTTTTCTGTGAGGGCATTTGCACGACCTAATTAGCATATGGCTACACTTGTGATTGTGGATGGTTGATGCTCCATAATTTATCATAGTTAGGTTTCCAGATTTATCATAATACTTATATTATGCTTAGTAGCTTTACAATCTGGTTTTGAAAATAATAGTCGGGTACCTAGATTAGAGTGAAAGATTTATATGCCATTGATATAGATGTTCTGTATGTCTCATTGTCTGTATAAATTGAGTGGTCGCTTGAGGACAAGCAACAACTCTAAGTTGAGGGTGTTGACGTGCTGTTAAAACACAACACATTTTATACCTTAATTAAGGGATTTTATGAGTTCTTAATGCCACTTTTTATGGTTTTTATGTTTTTTCGTGTTGTTGTTGCAGAAAAGTTAGGTTTGAATAATTTTGAAGAAAAATTACAGATTTTGCTAAAGTATAGGATATACTAGTTCACCTACGAGTCGTTATCCAAGCTATGAGTTGTAGGGTGTTATCATTGAAAGAAGTAGATATCAAAAATAAAAAATTCATTAAGTGGAGGTCAACCCTACAAGGCCATCCTATAGTCATAAGTCTGACTATGACTTGTATAGGTGTACTCGTAGCAGGAATCAGATAGCAAAAACTTTGTATCAACAACTTAAGGCCTAGACTATGAGAGCAGCATACGAGTTGCAGCCCAAGCTACGACTCATACCACTGGGTCATACCAGTTGAGTCCAAGATGCCAAGAACCTGATATAATACCCCATCTTTAGGGTTATTTTGGAAACACTATAAATATATTTAGTTAGGGTTTTATTAGGGAGATTTCAAAATTCAGAAGACAACATCATCTTTGAATATACTCTTAAGGAAACTTTTAGGGTTTTAGTATAGTTTATCATTTTCTTTTGGAAAACCCAATTTTGGAGATTGCCAATCTTGGTTTGTGCTCATTATCAGCCTACCAAGCTTGTGGTGTGCAATTTGTGGTGTCTTCAATCGTCATTACTTTGGGTAAAGTTCTCATTCATGTCTTATCTTTGCATTACTTGGGGTTGTGGGAACCATAGGTATTTGACTAAAGATGACCTGGCTTAGTGAATTTCTATAATTGGGGTTTACATGTATTGTCTATTTCTCTTCGATATGATTGTTGTTTAGTGGTGGCCAACAACAAACCCTGCCTACTATGACGATCCTGACAAAGGTAGTGATGAATAGGTAAAGAAAAATGAATGACAGGATTCGATTGACGTGTTCTCATCTAATCAACCAAACCCAACCAAGGGAAGGTTGACTGGGATAATAGGTAACGGTTAGTTGGTACACAATGTTTCTCGACCAAGCGCCATGGTGAAATTCAACGTTCACCTTAACATGAGGGCAGGATGAATCTAAGTTACCATCCTGCATGTGAATCCCTAATCGTAGTTATGTTATCTAGGTTAATCGAGTCAATGAACAATGGGGAACACAATTCCTAAGTTGTCTCTAAAGTTGAGTGTTTTCCCGCATCGTAGTATAGTGTTTATTTTACTTTGTTCTTGAATTACAAGAACCCCTCCCCCTATTTGGACATTTTAGTTATAGATACTTGAAATGATTGATAGTGAATTCCTGTGGTCAAACATTGTATTTCCTGTGGATTCGATCCTAACATTTAGTTATGTTAATTGCTGATAGCAATCACTTTCTTATTTGAGTGTAAGCATAATATATCCTTCCTAGTTAAGGAGGTGATGCCTCAATCACCATGGATGGTAGAGAGAGACAACCATCAACCAATTGAGGGGTTGATACCTCAATCACCATCGATGGTAGGTGAGACAACCATCAACTAAATTGAGGGGTTAATACCTCAATCACCTCAGGTGGGTGTGGTACTTCCATCAACCAAAATGAGGGGTTGATACCTTAATCACTAAAATGACCCCACATAGCGTAAAATAATATCCCTCGAAAATTCCAGAATTTTAAATTCTATATATCTCAAAATCTGGGCATGATATCAAAAATCTTAATTTATATTCTTGTTCAAGGTTAAAATTAGGGGGAGAAGGGTTTAACTCTGATTTTAGAGAAACAATATAAAAATTCAAAAGTCCCATGGTGCAATTTCCAATGAGGTTTGCCCGTCGTTTCTGCAAAGTGCACCTGCGATTCTTTGGTGACTGCTTTTTCCAAGTTTGGTCCAAGACTTCAAGTCTTGGGACTAAAAGTTCCCAAACTTGTTTTTACCTATACTTAGTCATTTTTCACCCTCATATCACCCTAAACATTCCCCAATACTCACTTCAACACTTAGTCAAATTTTGCACTCCCAAATTCAAGTCTCAAACCTTCATCTGGAACTAAGGTTTTCCTTCAAGGTTCTTCTTTAATCTTGACCAAGTTCATCTCCAAGCTATGGTATGCGGGTTTATTTAATAGGTTCCTTCAACCAATTATACCCAATCCTTCTTTTACTCAAATTGCATGATTTAAAGTTGATTTACAAATGGGTCTTGATTATTATGAAATTCACTACACACTATGCTAAAGCTATGTTAAATTGTGACTGTTTTGCTAAGTTTTGAGCTATAAATCATGGATCCATTGTAAAATTTGATGAGGGGTGTTGATATATATTTCATGAGGATATTGCAAGGTGTTGATTGATGGTTTTAGAATAGATTTTCTTGCATAATTTTATCTCTACATTTCATGGTTGTATACTAACACGACACACCCTTTAAGTTTTGATAAAATGTCCGGACATGGTTTCTTGAGGGATTGAAGGTCTAAAGCACGAGATATGATATGACTAATCTTATGATAACAAAACGAGCTTATGTATATGATATAATCTATATAAAGTATTTCATTGGACCATGCCCCATCAGGGGGGACTAAGAGCCCGAATAACCTTGCCGGGGGGTTCATACATTGAAAATCGAGATGGGGGTTTGTAATCATTAACCATGTGAGGGGTTTTGCTACCAGGATGATAAGGTGAAATTATCATCAATCATATGAGGGTTTTGTACCACACTATCAAGGTGATGGGGTGAAACCATAATCAACAAACCAAGGGGTTTGTACTTTGGAAATCTAGCTTGGTCTCTTCTACACATATGATATCTTATATGAGCATGAGTTACTTGAGCATGTTTTACTTATGCATGATCATATATGCCATGTGGTTACATTATGCCTATTGGCTGTTGCTATGCATTTTGATTATTATGCCTATCTCTTGTTGCATTGAATCCTATATACTTATTACATTCAAATGTACTAACGCATTCTTTTGTCTACATGATATCACCATGTAGGAACCGATGCCCAAGTTGATCATTCTCCTCCTCTTCCATGGACCTTATTCTATGTTTGTTTTATCATTTATTGAGATGCACTTCTTTATTTTCCTATTTTGACGATGAGGGTGAGTCTGGTTTCTTTGTCTTGGCCCTCGTTCTTATCTAAGTATTAGAGATACTTGTTTGATATGTTATTTATCTATAGTATGAGCTATGACTCTTTGTCTCTTGATCATGATGTTATGCAAGCTTTCCCTTAGCCCCCTTTCCCATATTCTTACTTTTTCTTTCTTTTTTATGCTTCCACAACCAATGATCTATAGTAACAAGTTAAGAGGCTTGTTTGGGGTTCCTTAGGGTTCCCATATGCCGTGTCACATCTAGACCCTAGGCTTGGTCATGACAAAATTGGTATCATTTCACTAGCTTGATGGATCCTCGGAGTCCAATACACCACTTTGATTAGAGTCTTATTCATGGTTGTGAAGCATGCCATGACCATGAATAGGAGGCTATGAGACGTTTTACGAAATGCTTCCCTTCTTCATGTCCTAAGTCGTGCTATAGAGTTGTGGTAAGTTTTTCCCCCCTAATGATTGTTCTTTACTATAGTAGATCATGCCTAATACTCGAGGAAGAAGGGCCCAAGTTGTAGCCAACCAAGTCAATCAAGGGACCCAAGCACCTCATGCTACTACCATGGGAGCTAGTGTAACGGACTTCATGAGGATGAATCCTATGGTGTTTTATGGGTCAAATGTGGATGAAGATCCATAAGAGTTCATTGATGAGCTCTACAAGATTTTCAATATCATGGGCATTAGGCCAAATGAAAATGCAGAGTTAGTGAAATACCAACTCAAAACAGTAGCCCAAATATGGTATGATCAATGGAAGGGTGAGAAGGGAATTGGTAATGTCATTCTTTGGGAG
>JAOTQR010088935.1:0-33930 GCA_025774065.1 Solanum ossicruentum
AAAATTCACACTTCTCATATTTAGCATACAACTTCTCTTCCCTCAATCTTTGCAACACTACCCTCAAATGAGCCACACGCTCCTCCTTACTATGAGAATTGATCAAAATATCATCAATAAAGACCACAACAAACAAATCTAGGTAGGGTTTAAAGACCCTATTCATAAGATCCATGAAGATGGTCGGTGCATTGGTCAACCCAAAAGACATAACAACAAACTAATAATGCCCATACCTAGTCCAAAAGGCCATCTTAGGAATATCACACTCCCTCACCTTCAGTTGATGATACCCAGACCAAAGATTAATCTTAGAAAAAAGGCTAGCCCCTTGCAATTGGTCAAACAAATCATTAATTCTTGGAAGAGGATACATATTCTTGATGGTGACCCTATTAAGTTGCCGGTAGCCAATACACATTCTAAGAGTATCATCCTTCTTCTTCACAAACAACACCAGTGCACCCCAAGGTGATTGTCTAAGTCTAATAAAACCCTTCTCCAGCATGTCCCTCAATATCTCCTTCAAATCCTTTTAACTCCGTCGGGGCCATACGATAAGGGAGAATAGAAATAGGTTGAGTATCGGGGAGGAGATCTATACAAAAATCTATTTCCTTTTTGCGAGAACATCTGGAAGGTCATTTGCAAAGATATCAAGAAACTCATTTACAATGGGAACCAACTCTATGGGAAGGACTTTGGACTCCACATCCCTAACCCTAACAAGATGATAAAGACACCTCTTAAAGATCAACCTACGGGCTTTAATGCAAGAGATGAACCTACTCTTGACCACCAAATCATGACTTCCCCACTCAAGGACGATTCATTTGGAAATTGGAACTTGACCCTATGGGTTCTACAATCAAAAGAAGCATAGTAGGCATGCTACCAATCCATCCCAAGAATAACATCAAAATCAACCATATCCAACTCAACAAGATCACAAAGGAATATTTTATGCAAGATGTAAATAGGACAATTTTTATAGACCTTCTAGCAGCAGTAGATGCACCAATAGTTGTAGACACCTCATATGACTCACACAACAATTTATGCTCAACATGAAACTTTTTGTCAATAAGAATAACAAAACAAAGAATGGCACTCGGGTCTATCAATGCATACACATCAAAATCAAAGATTTTTAACATAATGGTGATGACATCGGGCACCTCATCAACCCCTTGCCTCCCATGCAAAGCATAAAATCGATTCTGCCTTGGGGCACAAACTTGATGACTACCTCTCCCCAATGGGACAACATTAGCACCTTATAGACAAACTTCTTTGCCCTTGTTATGATTTCGAGGGCACTCCATCACTGTATACCCAACTCCCCCACAACCATAACAAGCATTATTATCCTTCAAGCACGGGCCACTATGACACCTACACCATTTTGGACACCCACCATTAGGAACCACACCCCCAACACCTTGGGCCCTTGGAAAGTCATTGGAAACCCTCTTCTTAAATGCATAAGAAGACTATTTTCCTTGATGGAACCGATCACCCTTTCGACTTTGGAACTTTCCCTCAAAACAGGCCCTCTTCGCTTCATGACCCCTTCTCTTCCTCAACTTCTCCTCCTCCATTTATTCGACATAGTTCATCAAACAGGCCAAGTCCATGTCGCTATTCAACATAGTGTACAGGCATTCCTCACTCACCTAATCAGAAACACCCATCACAAACTTGTTCATTCTAGACCTTGGGTCGGCAACCAAGTGGGGAGCCTATTTAGGGAGTTGATTGAAGTTGAAGGCATATTCCCTCACACTCATAGACCCTTGTCTAAAATTCACAAATTCCACTATCTTGGCCTCCCTAAGTTGAAGAGGGAAGAACCGATTAAGAAAAACTGCCTTGAATTCCTCCTAAAGCACCACATTGTTGATTCCCTTCTCCTCCTTCCATTGATTATACCATATTTGTGCTACTCCTTTGAGTTGGTAGGCCGCCAACTCCGCCTTTTCTTCTGACCTCATACCCATGATAGCCAATACCTTGTAGACCTCATCAATGAACTCTTGAGGGTCCTCATCTACCTTAGACCCATAGAATTTCGGTGGGTTCGTACTCATGAAGTCTCTCATCTGAGATACCAGAGTAGGAGCATGAGGGGCTTTGGCCCCTTGATTAGCTTGATTAGCCACAACTTGTACAAGAAAAGTGAGAGCATCTCGGAGCTCACCATGAGTCGGTTGTTCCTCGAGTATGCGAGCTCTTCTTTCTCTTGTTCTAGGCATGATCTAGCATAGCAAAGAAAAATTATTGAGGGGAAAAACCTTACCTTAACTTCTATAGCACGGCATAGAGTAAGAAGAAGGAAAACATTTCCTAAAACGTCTTATAGCCTCTTACTTATAGTTGTGGTGCATAACACAACCATCAGTAATACTCTAATCGACACAGTGTGTTGCATGCCAAGGACTATTAACAACATAGTACTTTGATACCAATTTTTTCATGACCCAAGCCTAGGGCCTAGACATGACACGACGCATAGGGAACCCAAAGGGACCCTAAGCAAGCCTCTTAACATATATTACACATCCTTGGTCGCGGAAGAAATAAAATACAATAAGAGTATGTAAATAGGGATAAATGGGGAAAAGGGACAACTTTCATATCATAAACGGCAAGAGTCAAAAGAGAGTCAAAGCTCATAGTATTATAGATAACATGCCCAACAACACGTCTAACCATAGAACTTAGCGAGCGCCAAGACAAGCAACCGGGCTCACCCTCATAGTCAAAATATACAATAAAGAAAGTGACTCATAATACATAAATAAGAACATAGACATATGAAACGACCCCAAAAAGTGCCCAAAAATGTGCATCGGATTGCCCAAAATTTTAAATCCCATATATCTCAAAGTTCATGCAAAATATCAAAAATCTGACTTCATATTCTTGTTCAGCGAGTGAAAATTAGGGGGAAAAGAGTCTAACCTCGATTTTAGAGCAAACGATTCACAATTTTGATTTTTCAAGATAGCATGAAACAGTAAGGTTAGCGCGTTTTGGGCGCAACGTGCACCAGTACTATTTCATTTCCAGCTTTTATGGCCCAAGACTTTGAAGTCTTGGATCTAAGTTTTCCCATACGAGAAAATACCTGTACTTGGCCTTATTTCACCCTCATATCATCCAAGACATTCCCCAATACTCACTGAAACACTTAGTCTTGTATTTCTCTCAAAATCCAAGTGACAAAACCCTCTCTGGATCTTAAGGAATTCATCCAAGCTTCAAGCCTCCATCTCCAATCTTCTTCAAGGTTTCTCCAAAAGCTAAGGTATGTAGGTTTTAGCCATTGGGTCGTTCCACCTATGGTGCCCTAACCTCCTTTTTGCTCAATTTTCATGATTTAAAATTGATTTTTACAAAGGGGTTTACTAGTATGAACATGTCTATGAACTATGTTAAAGCTATGTAAAGTTGTGATTGTTTTTCTATGTTTTGAGCTATAAATCTTGGATCTATTGTAAGATTTGATGAGGATTATGATGTATATTGCTTAAAGGTGTTGCATGGTATTTATTGATAGTTTTAAAATGTATTTACTTATATGATTTCATCTCAAAATTGCATGGTCTTATACTACTATTTCACATCCGTCAATTGTTTGATAAAATGTCTGATTATGGTTTCTAGAGGAATTGAAGATCCAATACATGTCTTATGAGCTGAATGATGTCATGATGATTATATGATGATGAAATGATGTATGTATGTAATGACCAAATGATGATGAAAAAGAATTTATGTATATAATGATGAAAGGAATATATATGTGTGTTTAAATCATGTAAAGCACCTATGGTATTGCAAGTGAATTGTTGGGCTCTCATGTTGTTGTATTCATGGGAAAATAAGGAGCTCTTCATTGATAATTGAAATGTAATGGTTTGATGAGCTAGTTCTATGAAATGCCTAATCCAAAAAAGGAAGGACTCCCATAAGGAAGGCCACTTAATTCGAAGAGGGACGAGCTCCCGTAAGGAAGGCCACTTAATTCAAAGAGGGACGGGCTCCCATAAGGAAGACCACTTAATCCAAAAAGGGAAGGGCTTCTGTAAGAAAGGTCACTTAATCCAAAAAGGGATGGGTTCTAGTAAGGAAGGTCACTTAATTCGAAAAGTGATGGGCTCTCGTAAGGAAGGTCACTTAATCCGAAAAGGGAGGGCTCCCGTAAGGAAGGTCACTTAATCCTAAAGAGGACGGGCTCCCGCAAGGAATGTTGCTCCAAAAGGGTCTTATGTTATGCCAGTTGAGGCTTTATTCCACACTTATATTATGATCTATGTAAGCTGAATGATTTCTAAAGCATGATTTACTTAAGTGTTTGTTATGCATGTCATATTGTTATTATGCTATCTATTGATTATTATTATGCATTTTGATTATGATGCCTATCTCGTGTTGCATTGTATCCCACATACTCAGTACATTCAAGCATACTAATGCATACGCTATGCCTACATGATGTTACCATGTAGGAGCCGGAGCACTGCTTGATCATTTTCCCCTCCACGTGGCTAGTACGATCGTCTTACTAGCTTGTTGGTGAGTCATCCATTCCGGGGACGTTGCTTATGGTATCTTGCTATGTATTAAGACTATCTCTTTGATTATGTATTGACAATGAGGGTGAGCCTAGTTACTTGTCTTAGCCCTCGCTCTTATCTATGTAGTAGAGGTGTTGTTGGACATGTCACATTTCTATGCTACGAGCCTTGACTCTCTTATTTCTTGATGTTTATGATATGGAAGTCTACCTCAAGTCCCAATTTCCCTTGATTATGCTTATCTCTTATTATCACTTTAATTTCTTCCGCGACCTAGGATATGTAACTATATGCTATGAGGCTTGTTTGGGGTTCCTTCGGGTTCCCCGTTCGCTGGTCACATCTAAGACCTAGGCTTGAATTGTAAAAAAGATAGTATCAGAGCACTAGATTGTTAGATCCTCAGTATCTAACACACCTTGTCGATTAGAGTCTTAATCATAGTTGGGTTGTGCACCATAACTATGAGTATGCAGCTATGAGACGTTTTAGGAAATGTTTTCCTTCTTCATGTTCTAAGTCGTTCCATAGAGTTAGAGTAAGTTTTCCCCCTAACAATTATTCTTTCTATGCTAGATCATTCCATACACAAGAGGAAGACAAGCCCGCACTACCAAGGAGCAACTGGCCAATGGGGAGCTTCAAGTTGCTCTCACCTTGCTTGCACAAGTTGTGGCTAATCAAGTCAATCAATGTGCCCAAGCCTCTCATGCTCCTACGCCAGCTTCATGGGTGAGAGACATCATCAGAATGAATCCCACGAAATTTTATGGGCCAAAGGTTGATTAGAACCCTCAAGAGTTCATTGATGAGGTCTACAAGATATTGGCTATTATGGATGTGAGGTTGGAAGAAAGGTGGAGTTGGCGGCCTACCAACTCAAAGGAGTAGCACAAATATTGTACAACCAATGGAAGGAAGAGAAGAGAGTTGGTTATGTGGTGCTTTAGGAAGAGTTCAAAGTGGTTTCCTTAATCGGTTCTTTCCTCTTAAGCTTAGGGAAGCTAAATTGGTGGCATTCTTGAATTTGAGACCTGGGTCAATGAGTGTGAGGGAGTATGCCCTCAAGTTTATCCAACTTTCAAAGTTTGCTCTTACTTGGTTGTCGACCCAAGGTCTAGAATGAACAATTTCGTGATGGGGGTATCCGACTTATTGAGTGAAGAATGGAAGTCCGCTATGTTGTTTGGTGACATGGACTTGTCCCAATTGATGACATATGCCAAACAAATAGAATAGGAGAAGTTGAGGAAGAGGAGGATTAGGGAGGCCAAGAGGGCCTGTATTGATGATAAGTTTCAAGGTTCCAAGGATGGCCGATTCCATCAAGGCAAAGGGTTTTCCAATATTCTTAATGGAAGGATTTGTAATGATGACCCAAGACGCCAAGGTGGTAATAGTGGAGGGCCAAGCCCAAGTGTCCTACGTGTAGGAAAAACCATAGTGGCCCGTGTTGGAGGAACTCTAATGCTTGCTTTGGATGTGGTGAAATGGGTCACCGGGTTATTGGTTGTTCCTATGCTCAAACCGAAGGTAGAGATAGTCGCCCTCAAGACCAAGGGGATGCTCCTAGGCAAAATATGTTTTACGCTCTTCAAAGAAGGCAAGGAAGGGATGAGGTACCCGATGATGCTACGGGTAAGTTAGAGGTTTTCCTTGATTTTATTGTGCATGCTTTGATATTCCAGGAGTCGTTATTTCTTTCTATTATTCCTCGTTGCTAGTGAGATTTGGTTATGTGAGACTACTAATGCTAGATAGGCTTGTAAGGTTTGCTCCATGTTCTTGTTGAATAAAGTCTTGTCTTGTGATCTTGGTTGAATTTGGTTGATGGAATAGAGGTCTTGAGGTGGTGTGGCTACATGCATATCATGCTCCTAATGAGTGTAGGACTTGTAATGTGGTGATAGGATAGTTGACGAGGGTCAATTAATTTGGTCAACAACAATAGGTTAGTCACTTCTCTAAGCTTGATCTTTTTTCGGGTTTTGTCTCTAAGTGAGGATGAGGGCAGGTGATAATCCTAAGTGTTTTTTCGGACTAGGGATGAGCATTTGAGTATTGTTGGAGTTGTTTGGTTGAACCTATGCACCAGTTATATTTATGGGTTTCATGAATAGGGTCTTAAAACCCTACCTTAACATGTGTTGTGGTGGTCTCTAGTGGTGGTGCATTAATTAATTTAGAGCTAGTAAATTATTTGGGGGTAGTGTTGCAAGTATTGGATGATGAGGGGATTGTTTCTAATTGTGATAGGTGAGAATGGAAGATAACAACAAGGTAGTTAGAATTCTTTAAGGATTATGATATGAGTGTGCACTATTTTTCCCCGGTAAGGCTAGTGTTATGGTTGGTGGCCTAAGTAGCCTAGCATGTGTTGATGGTGGTGGCAAAGAGGTGACTTGAGGGGTCCCTTGTTTGGCTAGATTGAGGGATTAGGTTGAAAGAAGTTGAGCATGGTGGTGTAGTATTTTTGATGGTTCCAAATCTTCTTTGGTTGGAGCGGTCTGGGTTAAGCAAGGCCTTGATTCTATCTTATTATGGTTGGATTTGTTGGGTTAAGAGATGGTAAAGTGGAGGTTGTCTCCCAAGGGGGAGATGGCAGTTTATGGTACCAAAGTGGACTAGGTGGGTGTAAGGTTGACAATTGAGTTTGGGATTGCGAGTCCTTGTAAAATGGAGAGTGAGGTTGGTAAGATTGCATAAGGATTGGGAATGACCTATGATAGTGGATATGGCTATTCGATTTCCATGTGACTATGCCAAGGTGGTGTGTGGTGATCCAAGTGCTATGGTGGCTTTCAAGAATTGGGGATGTGATGGAGTTCATTGAAAGAATTGTCAAGTAGATGGTGTCTCTCGGGGAGCCAAAGTGGGCATAGTAAAACAACATCCATACCACTTTCATTCCTATACGAATTTATGATGATATTTCCAATCCCTTCATGATTCCAAGTCTTGTGTTTTAGCCCCTATGTCATTCATATGCATTCATGTTTAAGTTGGCAAATTTATGATGATTTTACACTTATGTTTAGATTTTGAAAATGGTGTTTTAAGTGTAATGTTGCATTCTTGTTGGGGATGATTCGTTTATGATCACTCTTGTCTTGTACAACTCTTTTACATTCAGGGACAAATGTTCCCAAGGGAGAGATATTGAAACGACCCCAAAAAGTGACCCGAAATGTATCTCGAAATGCCTGAAACTTCAAGTTCAATATATCTCAAAATTCATGCACGATATCAAAAATCTGACTTTTCATATTCTTGTTTAGGGGGTCAAAATTAGGGGGAAAAGGGTCTAACCCTAATTTTAGAGAGAACAATTCACAATTTCGATTTTTCAAGAGAGCAGAAAACAGTGAGGTTAGGGCATTCTGGGCATGATGCGCACCAGTACTATTTCCTGCCAGTGTTTTATTTGGTCCAAGACATCTAAGTCTTGGGCCTACATGTTCCCATATAAGAAAATATTTATACTTAGCCTTATTTCACCCTCATATCACCCAAGACATTCCCCAATACTTACTTAAACACTTAGTATTATATTTCTCTCAAATTTCAAGTGCCAAAACCCTCTCTGAATCTTAAGGAATTCAATCAAGCTTCAAGTCTCCAACTGCAATCTTCTTCAAGGTTTCTCCAAAAGCTAATGTATATGGGTTTTAGCCATTGGGTCCTTCCACCCATGGTACCCTAACCTCCTTTTTGGTCAATATGCATGACTTAAAGTTGATTTTTACAAATGAGTTTACTAGTATGAACACGTTTGTGAACTATGTTAAAGCTACGTAAAAAATTGTGACAATTTTGCTATGTTTTGAGCTATAAAACTTAGATCTAATCTAGGAATGGAAGAGGGGTTTTGATGTATATTGCTTAGGGGTGTTGCAAGGTGTTGATTGATGGTTTTACAATGGATTTACTTGCATGATTTCATCTCAAAATTGCATGGTCTTATACTACCATTTCACACCTGCCAAGTGTTTGATAAAATGTTTGGTTATGGTTTCTTGAGGAATTGAAGGTCCAATGCATGTCTTATGAGCTGAATGATATTATGATGATTATATGATGATGAAATTATATATGTATGTGATTACCAAATGATGATGAAAAGGAATGTATATATATAATGATGAAAGGAATGTATATATGTGTGTTTAAATCATGTAAAACACCTATGGTATTGCAAGTGAATTGTTGGGCTCTCATGTTTTTATATTCTTGGAAAAATAAGGAGTTATCTCTTGATGATTGAAATGTAATGGTTTGATGAGCTTGTTCTATGAAATTCTTAATTCAAAAAGGGATAGGCTCCCGTAAGGAAGGCCACTTAATTCGAAAAGGGATGGGCTCCCGTAAGGAATGCCACTTAATCCGATGAGGGACAGACTCCCGTAAGGAAGGCCACTTAATCCAAAAAGGGATGGGATCCCGTAAAGAAGGACACTTAATCCAAAAAAGGACAGGCTTTCGTAAGGAAGGTCACTTAATCTGAAAAGGGATGGGCTCCCATAAAGAAGGTTACTTAATCCGGAAAGGGACAGGCTCTCGTAAGGAAGGTCACTTAATCCGAAAGGGGATGGGCTCCCAGAAGTAAGGTTACTCTAAAATGGTCTTATGTTATGTCTGTTGAGGCTTCATTACACACTTATATTATGATCTATGTAAGTTGAATGATTTGTAAAGCATGATTTACTTAAGTGTTGGTATGCATGCCACATTATTATTGTGTTATCTATTGATTATTTATTATGCATTTTGATTATGATACTATCTCTTATTGCATTGCATCCCACGTACTTAGTATATTCAAACGTACTAACGCATACTCTATGCCTATATGATGTTACCATGTAGGAGCCAGAGCACCACTTGATCATCCTCCGCCTCCACGTGGCTAGTATGATTGTCTTACAAGCTTGTTGGTGAGTCCTCCATTCCGGTGATGTTGCTTATGATATCTTGCTATGCATTAAGACTATCTCTTTGATTATGTATTGACAATGAGCATGAGCCTGGTTACTTTTCTTGTCCTCCGCTCTTATCTATGTAGTAGAGGTGTTGGTTGACATGTCATGTATCTATGCTACGAGCCTTGACTCTCTTATTTCTTGATGTTTATGATATGAAAGTCTACCCCGAGTCCCAATTCCCCTTGATTATGCTTATCTCTTATGGTCACTTTAATTGCTTCCACGACCAAGGATGTGTAATGATATGCTATGAGGCTTGTTTGAAGTTCCTTTGGGTTCCCGATTCGTCGGTCACATCTAGGACCTAGGCTTGGGTCATTACAACATTTTCCTCAGAATGGATGACTCACCAACTAGCTTGAGAGACAATAGTACTAGCCACGGGGAGGAGGAGGATGATTAAGCGGGACTCCAGTCCCTACATGGTCACATTATGTAGGCATAGAGTATGCGTTAGTACATTTGAAGGTACTAAGTATGTAGGATGTAATGCAACAAGAGATAAGCAACATAATCGAAATGCATAAGCATAGTCAATGAGTAGTATATAACAATATGGCATGCATAGAAGATTCTTGAAGTAAGTCATGCTTACATAGAACATGTACATGTGTAAGGAGAGACCATTATTAATGAATATTGAAGGCCTACCACCTCCTTGGAGAGGCGGATGAGGTACAAATCCCTCAATATGGTTGATGAGGTATGAACCCCTTAACATAGTTGATGAGGTACAAACCCCTCAACATGGTATCAAGGTACAAACTCCTCAACATGGTTGACGGGCTTACTAGTTGCCGAACGAGGCGATCGAGGTACAAACCCCTAAACATGGTTAACCAGGCCTACAACCTCTTGAGTGAGGCTTGGTCATTTCCCCACACTATAGAGATAATATCATATAGATATATTTCTTTCACCATCATATAGTCATTCAACTCATAAGACATACATTGGGCCTTCAAATCCTCAAGAAATAATAATCGGATATTTTATTAAATATTTGGCAGGTCTGTAGTGCTAGTGTAAAGCCATGCAATTCAGGAGTGGAATCATGATAAAAATTCAGCGTAAAACCATCAATAGATACTTGGTAACACCCTCAAACAATGTATAACAAACACTTCATCAAATCTCACAATAGGTCTTAGACTCATAGCTCAAAACATGCTAAAACAGTCAGAAGTTCATGAAACCCCAACATAATGTGTAGTGAAATTCATAATAAATAATACCCATGAGTAAATCAACTTTAGATCATGCAATTTTAAGTAAAATAAAGCTTGGGCATCATGGGTGAAAGGAACCCATGAAGCAAGCCCACATACCTTGACTTTGGAGAATCCTTGAAGAAGATTGGAAATGGAGACTTGAAGCTTGAATAAGAACCTTAAGATCCGGATGAGTTTTGGGACTTGAAATTTGGAGTGAAATATGAGTCTAAGTGTTTGAGTGAGTATTGGGGAATGTCTTGTATGATATAAAGGTAAAATATGGCTAAGTATAGGTATTTTCACTCATGGGAACACTTAGGCCCAAGACCCAAAAGTCTTGGACCGACATAGAAACTGGCAGTCAAAAAATACACTATTGCGTGCCCTTGGAGCATCCCACCAGGGGCGCGGATGCACACTAGAAATCGCATTTTTGTGATGTTCAAATTTTGCTACGGTTGCTCTTAAATTGGGGTTAGACCCATTTCCTTCTCAATTTGACCCCGTGAATAAGAATATGAAGTCGGATTTTTGATATCACGCATGGATTTTCAGATGTACGGAAATTACGATTTCGATCATTTTTGAGGCACATTTTCGGGCACTTTTTGGGGTCGTTTCAACTGGAGGGATGCAACCTCCTTTTTCAACAAATCAAGATCGGCTTTCAAAGCAGATATGTCTATATCTCCACTATTTGCCTTCTCAACCACTACCACTCTATCTTTCAAGCTGGCCAATTCATTCCCATGGTCATCAATTATCAACTCAAGTCTATCCATTCTTAGTTTGTGGGCCTCTATTAACTCTTGCTATTTTGCCTCAACCTAAACATAATGCCTCAATTAGCTTATACATAGATGACTTAACCCTAGTATCCCAAAGATCATCTACTTTGGCTAGCTGACCAAAAGCAAAAATAGTGGCCTTAGTTAATGGGGGTTGGTTATTTGTCGCGTGTGGCTCTATTTGTGCCTCTGTGGATGTAATAAGAGTAGAAGAGAAGTGTAAAGTAAGGGAAGAAGAAGTTATACCTACCTCTATGCCTAGCTTTGCAGTTCCAGACTCGAGGTACTCAACATCAACTACCAATATTTTGTCAGTCGGCTTCTTCCTAGACTTGTCCTTGTCATCCCTTTAGAACTCAACCTTAATTCACTAGATATCGGTGGATGCCGATGGAATTACCTCTACATCAACCTTTTTGATCCTAGGAACTCTGGCCCTTTTAGACAAAGTAGTGATGAGTCTAGAAAATGGCAATAATGTTTGAACTTTCTTCACCTCGTAAGGATTTCTGGGGTGATGATTACGCCAAGATTTAGTCACCTACGATCCATAATGCTCTCAACTAATGTCATCTTGTCCTGTCGAAGTACAGATTCATTTTATGATGGCATTAAGTTACTACTTTTCAAACCAAAATCTTGATAGGATGTTCATTTCTTTCTTTTCAATAATGGCTCCCTCCTCTAACCATGAGGGATGAGGAATCCTAATCATCGGAGCCAACCAAGCTTTCATATCATCAAATGTTTGGATCTTTCTCTTTTCTTCCATGTCATTTTTGTCTCTATGTGCACATCCCATAACATCATTGATATTAGTTTGACTGCGTGGGGCTTGCACACCCCAAACCTCCACAGTATCAAGGGGTTTGAGCATCGACTTTATGCTACTTTTGTTCTTTGGGATGGCCTTGTCATAGGCCTCATAAAATTCACGAACCAAGGTGGGCATATATGGGTCCTGAGGTTTGGTGAACATTTGGAAGTTATGGAATGTAAGGGTTTCCCAAACCTCTGAATATCTATCAATCACACCATTAGTGGACAATTGTTTCTCTTCCAGGATTGTTCTCTGCCCCTCTGCCCTGAGTCTATTTAGGTGTCGTGGAGTTATTATTTCCTGGATCTTCTGGGATGTCTGAAGAGAAGGATCATGAATGACTTTAGACCTGGTCTCACTCTGATGCCTTTTTGGACTTGGCTCTAAAGTAGGTCTCTTAGAAGTTCTGGATCTTTCTTCCTCTTCCTCCGAACTAATATAGGTTACATTGAGAGGTTCCTCCTCATCATTGGTAGTTTCTCAAAGCTCAAATACTTTCCTTTTCCTTTTACTTGCACCTCTCTATAAGATCTCTGAGATATTCATTCTATTCTTTTGAGAGCTATAACAACTCCCCTAGCTGCCCTAGATCCACGTCAAGTGACTTACTCCTTAGGTTTGCCCGTTCCTACATGATAATATACTCCAAAACTCTTGTGAGTAGCAATGGTGAAGCAATTACGTGCAAAATTTGATCATAAGAGAAACATTCACAGTGGACAGGACTGTTTGACTGAAGAATAAACTTGATGGTTCATCGAACGAATATTGCAGTCAAATAGACTGTCGCCCTTTTGCATACTTTTTAGACTTTAGGCTACTGCTACTTTTGGCGATACTTATGCACATTCAGTGATACACCAAATTGAGCGATGAAACGGTCCATCTTCAAAAGTTGCAGCGGTTAAAATGAAGATCAGTCAATTGAGGTGGTGCATATAACAATTCACTTAGGCGGTCAAAATGATCATCACTGAAGGTGATTGGCCTAGCCCTTCATCCATTTACTTAAAATTCAATAATTTTACACCAAGAATATGGACAAGAGCCACACACTAACCCACAATCACACATCAATGCATGCTTATCTATTGATTATCACAATCATGTGGTTTCCATGGCTATACACTCAACCAAGTGATGACTTACCCTTAAGAGTGACATCACCCGCTCCATCTTAGGGCAAAACCCGCTCCATCTTAGGGCAAGTTCACTTCACTTAAAGGAGTTTAAGGGTTACTCAGACTTCACCCATAGCCCATAAGAACAATCAATTCAAACAAGCAAGCATTTTCAATCAAGCATTTTCATGATTAGAGGTGCCAAATAAGCCCAAACATAAGTAATCCGCCCATAATTTTATGGGTTGGGTTTAGTATGATTTAGAATTTGGCTAAGTTTCAACCTTATACAATTTAATCCATTATAAAATAATTTTGAGCTAAACCAAATAAGATTCTCACTTCAGCCTAATGTATCATTTGTTTTGTATGTTCAATGCTAGTCATAAATTAAGAGGGTTAAATTTGATGGGTCATGACCCAACTTGAATTTTAGTCCATTTGAGCCCTCCCCGTTTGAGCCCAAAGTACATTTGGGCGGGTTAAGACCCAGCTCGATATTTAATGCAACCCATTTTAACTTCCCCAATTTCAGCCCAACCGGCCCATTTGACACCCTTAGTCATGATCATGGAACTATCTCAAGTGAAAACATTCAAGCATGATAACAACTATGAAATTGCGACAATACCCGCAAACATTCCACCATTGGGCAATAAATCAGTCGTTCATAAACCTATCCCAAACCATGGGCACCACAAATTTTAACATACATAGAGAGAATTAAAACCCTCAATAAATTACTCATACATTTAATATAGGTTTACCATCATTCTAAAGATCTACACACTAAGTCTCCAACAAGATTTCAAACAATAAAGCATGATTAACATATACACAGATGTTGATCAACCTCATTATTAATGGCATTCTTCAAGAAGAACAAAAGCAAGGGCCAAAAACATAGCTCTTCAATGGTCAGACACAATGAGAATCCTCAAAGATGCTTTAGTGATGAATATCCTTAACTTCTCTGTGACAATTTTTAAAGAAAAAACTAAACATGGGGTTTTGGATGTGAAAGGAGTGAAAAGGTGGGAAGGTGGAAAGTGAAAAGACCAAGGCATTTGAGAAACCTTAAGTAGGTCGGTGAGCCATGCATGTTTGGCGATACTGAACCACACTGCCTAGCACATTTGGCGTTATGCCAAGTATGCTAGGGAATCTCCTTTTTAAAGAGTATACATTCCTTTCCTTCAGCCTTGAAGTGCGGTGTAATTGACCATTGCATATTGGTTTCAATGAATCACTAAGCTGCCATTTAGTGTACAAAATTTGACAGCACCTCAAGAGTCGCTTGGTGGCTCGAAAGGTGATCAAATTGATGGTCGCCATTTCGATTCCGGGATACATAGAGTGGTTCCATTGATTGCCCTCTCAACTCTCTACTCTAATTTTTCTCTTTTTCAACCTTGCACAAATCAACAAACATTATTTAAGACTAAAAGCAGTAAATACTCACCTTGGGTTGCCTCCCAAGAAGAGTCTTAGTTAATGTCATGGAACGATGTAGTTTCTCTTCTTCATCAAGTCACTGTAGATTGTCTTATCACTGACAACACATCAGGATCATCTCTCGGGCTTCAAAATTTTTCATATATTGAACACTACTTCCTCATTATTCACTATGAACTTAAGATCTCCACTCTCTACATCCACAATAGCTCATCTAGTGGCTAAGAATGACCTACCCAAGATAATTGAAAAGTCGGTATCCACCTCACTATCTAAGATCGCAAAATTTGCAGAAAGAATGAATTTGTCAGCCTTCACCAACACATCATGCAAAATTCCCACTGGCTATTTGATAGACTGATCAGCCATAAGTAGCTACATTGTTGTCGGTGAAAGGGTCTTTAATCCCAATTCCTCAAATATAGCTAGAGGCATGAGGTGTATACTTGCTTCCAAGTCACATAGTGCCTTACTAAACTTTGAGGCTACAATGGTGCATGGCATGGTGAATGCACATGGGTCCTATTTCTTTACTACCAACTTTTGTGTTATGTTTGCACTACAATTGTGAGACACTTCAATTATCTCACACTCAAGAGTTCTTTTCTTTATGACCAATCCGTCATGAACCTAGCATAACCTACCATTTCGATCAATGCTTCCACAAGTGGAACATTTATCAATAATGAGTTGACCATAGGAGGAAATTTTGAAACTTTGCATCCTCCTCTTTCTTCTTCAGTCTCTTTGGAAAAGGGGGATCAACCTTGACTTGAGGTGTTTTCAACCTCACAGCTGGACTGAAGTTTTGGGGAATACTTTCTTGACATTCACAGCATCATCCCCACTCTTCTCTTGTTTATCACACTCGCGATTGCCAAGAGTATCACCATCTTAAACATGAGCTTAATACACATCAACATCAATATTAAATTCCACCTTCTTTTTCTCCCACTTCATTCAGGCCTTATTCAATAACAACTGATGATTTTGTGCCTCGAACCGCTTTCCCACTATGAATGGTTATGGATAAACATTATTGATCATTTCCTTTGGGATAAGCCACCATGTCACTAGGTAAACTCCTTTTGGATGAAAATTTAGATGAGTTGATCTATTTCTAAGTTAAATTTCTAGATGCTAAGTAGATGTCGAATGTGACATCACGGATTGACTCAATAGGGAAAAGTCAGACTTCATCTTCTTTAAAACTTGATCAGAGGCTTCCACCTTGCTCAAGATTCAAGTGGGCATATCTTCAGTTTGAAGATTCTCTTTATTTACTTTAGGGTTAGCAGCTTTTACCCTATCATGAGATAGAACATGTCTATCTCCATCACGGTTCCCCCAACCCCGAACTTGAGGTTGATCAACCCATGCATGTTCTCGCCATCTAGTGTAGTTCCAACCTTGATTCCTAGGTGGCCTTGGAAAAGCCATTTGAGAACCCACCATTTAGTTTCCCACATAGTATACCTCCTCGTTTCAACCACCTTCAAATGGTGCACCATCAAGCATTATATCTCTAGCAGCTCCCATAGCATTCACACTTTTATGATTTCCTCCAATGACATGCTTAATCAAAAGATCAAGCTGAGTTAACATTTTAGCCAGGTTCTCATCCCTTTCTTGATCCTTAGCGAGCTACTCCTTGGATGGACCTTTGTGCCCTAAAGGTACCATGTTATCTCTTGTGTACCATGCTCGATTAATCTTTGCCATGCCATCTAGGAGGTCATAAGCTTCGATGAACATTTGTGTCATCAGTCCACCTCTCACCAACTGATCAACTACTCCTTGTTAATCACGTCAAGGGTCACATAGAAGTATTGCAAAAGCATATGGTTCGGAACTCCATAGTTTGGATATTGGAGTAAGAGTTTCCAAAATTGAAGCCATGTTTCATGCAATGGCTCACCTTCTAGCTGCTTGAAATTCTCAAAAACTTCTTAATTTTATCAACTTCGAGGGAGGGAAAAATCTTTCAAGGGATGCATAGTTAAGCTCCTCCCATGAAGTAGCAGAATGATAAGGCAGCTCAGCTAGCCACATCACTTTCTCTCTGGTGATGGAAAAAGGAAATAGCCTCAGTCGAATGGATTCCTAATTCACTCCCCTAAAATTGAATGGTACACACACATCAATAAAGTTCCTTAGGTGTTCATGAGGATCTTTGTGGCTAAGTCCTCTGAACAATCCCTTTAGCTGGAGGAGTTGCAACATAGTGCTTGTTACATGAAAATTAACTCCTCCGACCAATAAGGGTAGTCGGATAGCACTTATGATTCCCACTTGATCCTAGTTAACACCTTACAAATCATTCGCATCTCTAGCATTCTCGCCACGGACACTCATCATCCTCCATTTTAACACCTATGTTCAAATAGAAAAGACAATTAGATAATAATAAAAATATTTCTAATAATAAGAACAAAGCTCAACAAACACTTCCATTACAAACACGTCGATTCCCCAGCAATGGCACCATTTTTTATGTCGCTCAACCTAGCTACTCAAAGAAAGCAGGGGGTCATCATCAGTATAATAACCTAACTGAGAGGTTGGGGTTGAATCCTATAATGAATCATAGTTCAAGATAGAAGTGACTCATTGGACTAAATAAGAGGATCTAAGAGGTTGCAATAATTGAAAGTAAGAGTTGGACTACACAATATCTAATTAACAATTTAATCAGCAAATAAAGGAAGATGTTAGGGATGTGCAAGTATGGAAATAGATCTACCAGCTAGGTCCAAATATTTGACTAAATGAGTTGACAATGAGTGAATAAGCTAGGTTAGTTATAATCCATGTTCAGCTATGATACATGAGTGTTTCATAAGATCAACTACGAAATGAGACGCAGACCATTGAGGATATGTTTGGCCTAAGAAGTTTCAACAAAACACCTAATACCTTGTCCATTCAGTCCATGGTTGTGTACTATAACTGAAACCCCAAGAGGTTTCCAGCCATTATATCTATTCCACAGTCTAATCATTCTGGCTAAGTCAACAATTAGAGATCTAAAGTAAACCCCAAGTTTGCAACCTTGAAATTATAGATTAGACATAGGAATGGATATAAATTCACTCAAATCAACTGCAAATAAGACAATATATCAAATACCTAATAGACAAATCAAAAACTCAATTCAATAGCATACCCCTAACATGGAGGTTTTAGCCACAGATGCTAGAAATTAAAGAATTGGTACCAAACATAATATCTACAGTCATGGATAAAAAGACTGAATAGAAATTAGTTGATTATCACTTGCCAATCTACTCCAATTTGCTTCCCAAAAGCTTCAAAATCCTATCTCTCCTTTGTACTCTAAGAGGAAGGTTCTATGTAATACTCTCTAAAAACTAACAAGAATAATATATTCTGATATGAAATGTGCAATGTCCTTTCTAATTGCTTATATACTCAATACAAATATGTGAAAGTTTGTGCTGCAAAATATCATTCAGCGGTCAAGTCTGACCATCGCCGAACATTCTGGTGATGCGCCGAATATGCACTTAACCACTTTCCTTAACATGTTCACAAGGCTTCCTCTTCTGCAATATTAGATGATGGTTATTCATTCCACTAATTCAATTCAGCGATCCACCGAAGTACCCATCCACATCTCCTTTTTGCTAGGGTTTTGGGGCTTTAAGTGCTACAAATTTAGTCGAACTCCTATGCAATTTGGCGATGCACTATATAAGTTTTGCGATATTGATTTTGACTGCATTCTTAAATTTAGCTAGAACCTTAGTTGCTTCAATTCTAGGCTATCTCAATAAGAATTCAGTGGATCACCAGTGATTGGCGATACCGCTTTTCTCCCCTTTTTGCACTTTTCCTCCCTTTCTAAGTTTTTTCCAACTATTTTCCATTTGTGCACTTTATATCCCATTTTATGACATAACACATGCATATTTGTTAGAAATTGAAAATAATAGCACACTAAAGATAATTTTTCTTTGTAAGCTAGCCCCAAAATTAGTCTGAAATATCAAGTCATCAGTCTACTTGTATGTTAACAGTCTTTGATCATGATGTGTATGCTTTGCTTGACCCCTGTGCTAATATGTCCTTTGTTACTCTTTATCTTTCCATGAAGCTTGATGTGACTCTAGAAGTCTTATTAGAGCCTTATTCAGTCTATACTTTGATTGGTGAGTCAATCCTAGCTAAGAAAGTCTAATAAGAGCCTTATTTGGTTTATGCATTGATTGGTAAGTAATCCTAGCCAAGAAAGTCTAGAAATTGTTCCACGTCAATCTTGCATAAAGTCTTTCCATGTGATCTTGCTGAACTTGATCTGACTAATTTTGATGTTATTTCTTGGCATGGCTTGTTTACATGAATCATATATTTCTATTGATTGTAGAACCCATTGGGTCAAATTCCAAGTTTCTAATGAGCCTATCATAGAATATAGGGGGAAAAATTTGGTGTTCAAGGGAAATTTTGTTTCTAATATGAAGGCTATGAAAATGATTTCCAAAGGTTGCTTATATCATGTTGTCTAAGTCATGGATGTTGAGTCCAATGTTCCTACTCTTGATTTAGTTCCTATAGTGAATAAGTTTATCAATGTCTTCCCTAATGATTTGCCTGATATTCCTCTTACAAGGGAAATTGATTTTGCTATTGTTATTTTGCCTAAAACTCAGCCTATTTCTATACCTCCATATTGAATAACCTCGGTGGATGTGAAAAAATTAAAGGAACAATTAAAGGACTTGCTTAATAACGGGATCATAAGTGATGTCACCCAAGCTGCACCTCTTTTTTGAAGGTTAAATTGGTCGTTGACAAGATATATAACCTAATCAAGGTTAGGGTCGAATTCCACATGGAATAGGGTAGACTTAAAGTAATTGCAAGCAAATTGAGTAAATTAACTTTCTTATCTTCTGAAGGGGCAAGGGGTTGGAGTTTGTAGAAAATAAACCTAAACTAGAACAAGTAATGTGAAATCAGCGATAGATGTAACTAGGGTATTGTGTTCCGTATGATTCCCTAACTTGGTATTGTCAAATAATCATAATCTTTCCTAGTGTGTTGCATGCAGAATGGTAAGTTAAGTTTGCCAAATCCTTTGATCCAGGTGAGAGGTAAATTTCACTATATGATCTGATCCATCTCCACAGTGTGACATTACTAACCCTTACCTATTGTCTCACTTGATCCTGTTTGGTTGATTAGACAAGAAGAAATCAATCAAATTCTAATAATCAAACTCTTTTCCCATTCATTACTACCTTGATCCAGTTAGTAACTACCAGGCGAGTTCTAACGTTGGCCACCATTGAAAAGAAAACAAAATGAAGAGAATTAATTAATACATGTATGCACACTTTCCAAGAATTGTGGATTATTCGATTTTACCTTGTTAGTTCTTTGTGGTTCCCACAACCCTAGTTGTAGGTTTAGCTATGCATAATTATTGTAGATGCAAGAATCATGTATATAATAACATAATTGAGAACTTACGATGATAAAGTTAAGAACAAGAAATCCCAAATTTTTCACTAGAAATCGCAAAGTATTGTTAAAAATCACAAAGTTGTTTTCCAAGTGTCTTGCGTATCTCTCTATACTTTATTTCTCTTTCTCTTTTTCTCTATGCCTAAAATAAACTAAAAGCCTATTTATAATAACTAAAATACAAGCCCAAAACAAAATAGGAAAACTAAATTCGGCAGGCAATACGAACAGGGTTACGGACTGTACTAAGCTCTATTGCCCATACCAGGGCTTCATGGTCTTCAATCTTTAAAACTAGGCATCACTTCTATGAGACCTTTCTATGGGTTGTATTCAAACTTACAGCCCGTATAGGGTTTTGTCTGATAACTTTCTAGAAACTCCCAAAATCTGATCCTTTAGGAATGAAACCTAATCTACGACTCATATAAAATTTCACAGCTCGTTTGATAGTTCATGGATGCAACTTTAGAAAATAGGCCCTTCACTGGATCTCAACCACGAAACCACTCTATGACTCATGGAAATGTCCATAGGTCGTAGAGAGCTTTATACTTCACCAAAAATGCATCATCTGCAATAGTTTGCCATAAATCATGCCACATCCTATAATCCGAAAAAACAAACATAAAAACACATCAAACCCACTAACATCGCTTTGAGAACACATAAAATTCCAAGTTTTAAGCATCAAAAGTGTTGTAATTATGCAGCACATCAACACCCTCAACTTAAAATTATTGCTCATCCTCAAGTGACAGGGTCAATCTACATAAGCAGTATAGTAACACAGAGACCTCAATCTAACGGCATACATAATTTTCACATGAAGCACAGATACCCAAACTACTCATCAATGTATATCAGATAGTCATCAAACAAACCAATATAGATCAATTCACGTGACAGCGCATCTATGACAAGCAAGGTAACCACAGATAAGCAATAATCATTGAAATAACCTAAAATCAATAGTGTAATGAAAGTTCCCTCACAAAAAGAAGTCTCATATCTCACTCATGATAGTATTTTCTTATTCAATGCTTGGGACTAAACAAAATCACTCACACTCATAATGGATATTCAAACACCATGCTCAATAACTTATGTTTTTCCCTGTACTCACAACTATGACCTTTGACTACTTGGACTAGTATCACTATAGGAATTTCTTGTCTTGTAATATCGGCTCAGGGGGCTTTGGTATGATGTTTTCAAACATAGTAACTCCTTGACACTGGATTTTTCTATGCCCTACCAACACTATCATTTTTCAACTCATTCTCCCTCTCTCCTATTTCAAACTTTTCTGGGTGCCTTATTCTCATTTTAGCTCATTGCCTTCTATTTTCACATTCTTTTTCTTTTTAGCTCATTCTTTAGCCATTTAGTCATCTTTCTTGCACCTATAGCACATTTTCCCTCTTTTTATGTATCACTAACTTCCACCTCATTTAGTATGATTACCCTTACACCAGCCACCCTCAACTTAGGCTTTTGGCCTAAATTGAGATGTACAATATCCAACCTATGAACCAAGGCCACTTTTGGTGGCCACCCTCAACTAAGATTTTTGCCTTAGTCAAGGTGCACAATATTCAAGGAAGGACCATGGATAAATTTTGAGATATCACATTCAATAAGGCTAGGTTACTTAGGTTTTTATAAAGAAAAGGGTACATGTAAAGCTCAAACATTTGGAGCAAGGGATACATTACACATTTGGTTGGTCATTTTAGCTAAGTGGAATAATATGAGCAATGGCCTAAATCCTTCCTTAACCAAATAACCTACATTCTAAATCAAAGTAATAGGGCAAGTTCTGAATTGAAACACAATATAAGAATTAAGCAAAGAAAGCTCACACACACACATAGCATTGATTATACTTTCAGATCATGATTTTCATCACAATTAAACCTCACTTATTAGAACAAGCACTGTCAATCATCAATAACACATGGTCGTTATCAAGACTACCTAACAAAACATTGATGGGTACCATTTTTCACAAAAACTAACATATGCCATAGGCTTTAGTACTACATGCTACTACTAGTACCTACACATCCTAAACGTACGGTTCAATAGAAAATAAATGTCCTTAGGGAAAGAACACAGGAAAGAAAACCCCTCAAACTCAAAATTTAGGATAGTTATAGGCCATAGTTACTCAGACTTCACTAAGGCCTATAACTACACACACCCCATCAAAAAGAGTTTGCATTGTCCTCAATGCAAAAAGTATGACAATAATAAACCACTGGGGTCAAAACAAACATACTTGGGTGCCTAACATCGGTATCTAGCTGGGACTCACCCCCCTCAACCTGCTTGGCACTCTTCTCAGTAGGGGCAGCGTGTCCAAAGGGTCCAGCACCCCTCATCATCTCTAACTCATGTATCCATTGCGCCTTCTCATCCGGCATAGAGCAAAGCCTATCAAGTAAAAATTTCTCCTCCTTGTTTATTCCTATCTCTCGCCTTGTGGAATTTGGATGATCAGTACGAGGCCGTCTCCCAAGAGAGCAGACCGGTGTCTACTCAAGGCCAAAACGATCAATAATCATCTTAGTGGGATTCGACGGGAGAAGTACAAGCACTGTTGATGGTACTGCCATCATCTTATAATAGATCTACTGGATCTCCACCCAAATAGATGACATGTCAGCAAGCCAGGCTGAACTGACGCTCTGCTCTACTCACCTCTCAAATGCATTAATGTGGCTATGTATTGGTCTGAGTAACTCCTGGATAATAGCCACAAAGTGTGTCTATAAATGTGGCTCAGCCTCTAAGATATCCTAGAGAACCCAAGTTCGAATCTACTGGAGCTATTGAGTCAACTGAGACTCAATACGTGCCTGCTCTAGGGCCTGAATAGATGTCGCTGACACATATATCATGCCAATTGGGTGGATATTGTGTCGGTGTGGCCTTTGGAATAGTAATGGTAGTTGTGGTCCCCCTCTCTACATTAGCCTCCATCTATGGGGACCACTCATAGCGAGAGCAACTGTGGTAGAAGAAGATAGAGGCTTAGACAGTGGTGCTACGATGAACATCTTTGCATCTGGACTTGAGGGTGTAGTGCTTACAGGAGGGCCACCAGATTCTCATCAGCCTTTATCAGGCTGGCTCCAATATCCTCTGAACCTCAATCAAAGTGTCCAACTGGTGAAGGATACCCAGCCTCGCCATTTTGCAAAGATAGTATATTAAGCACGGGAAGGGCATGGAGGTGGACCTCTTCAAGGCCACCTAATCAATCTGCCCTAAAATCAGGCGGGCCCAATCTATGTCATAGCCAACTAAGATGTTGGTAACCACTAACGTGGTCTGATATCAAGGTTTTATCTGCATGCGTGGGCTAGATCCTCGATGTAATAATATCCTACCAAAATTTGCAAGTAAGCTGAGGGATGTCTTTAATGTTGGTGCCAACAAAGTAGATACCCATTTAGGGTCCTAGCCCTACTTAGTAATCAGTGACCTATCTCATCAACATGTCCTTACAGGATGGATCTCTCACCAAGACCTTGTCCCTAGTCTGCCCCTATCTATGGTCAAACTCAATTGTGGTCCTAGGGGTCTACTAATAAGGACCAAAAAGCATACGGCAGATGAAGGCCTCTGATATGTCGACCTGTACTCCCCTCACCCTTGTGTGTGTTAATCGAAGCTGTGTGAGGGGTCTCTTCCACTTAGGGAGCAACTCTAGGACGGTGGCGCATAATGCAAAGAACCCTCGAACCATCGGCAGGGAGTACTTCCCTGACGATGCTACCGGCCACTGAAGTTTGTATCGGCCCATAGTGTCCTGGAGTCCAGGGACACTGTCTAGCCGTGAAGTAATAATATGGGGCTCCTCAAATATAGAACAGGCTGGTCAGCCTCGCTCATCCTGTTGTACGTCATACTAGTAGATCTGTTGCATGCCTTGTACACACCACCGATTAGATAATGCATCCAAAGGTGAGGGTGGTGCTCGGGGTGCTGAAGATGACTCAGACTATGACTCATCTCCAGATCTGGACTCAAATCCCTCTCTGGAGGAAGTCATCTGTATCGAAATGTTGTCCTTATCACCTCCCTTGCCTGATTGGAGAAGGTGGACCATAATGGCCTGAGTTTAGGGTTGCCCTGACTATCTACCAGCAGCTCATGTCTATGGTCTTTCAATGCCCACAGTAGGCTAGACACTAAGGTCCTCAAGAGATTTGTTGGCTCAAAACTGCCTTAGGCATCTGAAGGCCCATCTCTCAACCACTGTTGCATGGCCTGTATATAACTCTTCCTTGTGTTTGGGGCCATGGTACCTGAAATGCACACATTTAACATCTTGATTAGCCCTACAAGTACAGGAATGAAAAAGAAGAAATTATCAGAAATGGCGGAAGAACCTACAAAGGCATAATTACGAGCCGTAGGGAAAACTACGGGCTATAAAAGGGCTTCGTAGGTGGCGAGGTACAATCAAATTAGTTATTGGAACTTCACCTACGAGACAAGTTATGACTTGTAAAAAATTCTTTAGGTTGTAGACTAAGTCATAGATATAGTTCAAGATTTGAACATTTGCAGGCATTGCCTTATGAAACATATCTACAAGCAGTAGAACTACGACCCAATGAAAGTTTCATCTAATGGAATCTCAAAAACACCTGCCGACTGGTTCGATTTATGAGAGACAACTACGGCTTGTGGATTATTCCACATGCTATAGAAGACCCTCATGGTGTAAAGACTCCAGTAGCTTGGGTTTTCCAATCCCATTAGATAGGTTCCAAACAGGACTATCAATAGACTATAACAATTACACTCAGCACCAAAGCAATAATTTTATCCAACTAAACAACTCCCAACAAATTTCCCAATGCCCCATATGCGACAACTATACACTACCTCATTAAATGTCATTTTACATATTCACACCACATTCCGATAACCGTTTGATAATTGGAAATTATGCCACATGCACACACACACAATCATATGTCATTTTTCAAACAATGATTTTCTTGTAATTCCAATGATATGTGACTACATGATTTCAAATATTCAAAAACGACACGGTCGATTTCATAAAACACATATTAAACACACATTCTGGAATTACATAGTTCTAAGCAAAGTGACTACTCAACCAATGTTAATCACATTATTTCACATACAAGGGCAACATCTATATCGAGCACACGAACATCAAAATACCATACCCATTCAACAACGTAACCTAATGATACCAATTTCAATAGTAGGAGAAAATTAGAGTGAAGAACTTGTTGAATTTAGCTCACAAAGTTGAGAAATTAAAGGATGAAACCGAGGTGGGTAGAACCATAGGTGGACTGAATGTCATCGAAAATTTGCCATAAAAGATGGAGGTCAGCCGGACGGTGGTCGAAGTCATGGGGTAGGGGAAATGTTTAGGGTATGTTTGAGAAATTTTATAAGAATGAGTGGTAAAATTTTATTCCTCTTTTATATCATGCAGACCGGGTCAGGTGACAATTGGGCCCAGGCCCTACGAAACCCCGAGCACGGGCCTCAGAAATATCTACAGTCTGTAGAACTTGGTCACATGTGCCAAATCCCTAATCTGGGAAATTAGCTTCACAGACCCATCTACGGATTGTACATAGACATATGGCTCGTAGATTGGGTTGTAGAAGCCCCCAACACTCTAGACATTTTTAAGAATCATACTTGGGTCCATAAGCCCCATTCATGGCCCATAGTCTTATCTAGAGGTCTTAAAGGTGGCTCATGGACTGGTGTTCACTATATTTTGCTCATTGGAAGTGTTCTATGAGTCAGCATACTAGTCGTGGTGTGAAGCATGGCTTGCAGAATCGATCGTAGAAACACTTCTTGTTGTTTATTCGGCCAAAGATGGCTAAATTGGCCTCGTACATGAATATCCTTCATAAAACACACTGTTACCCTATATGCCACTAGTCCAAAGTCCAAAAATTACAACCAAAATGCTAAAATAACACTACCTACAAGTCTAAAAAGCTAAAAATAAAACAAAACTACTACTATTACATCAAATATCTTGGGTTGCTCCCAAGTAATGCTCAATTTATTATCGTGGCACAACTTGGACAATTAGGTTACTCTGACTTCACCAAGTACGTAAACTTCCATCTTCAAGTCATCGAGCATCTTCATCGACTGACAGATGTTAAAGACAACTTATTCATCATTCAATCAAAACTTGAGTTGGCCTGCTTCCATATGCTCGCCTAATTGCTAGGGAGGGCCTTCCCAAGATGATTGGGACATCAAAGTCGACTTTGCAATCAAGGATCACAAAGTCCGCGGGGAATATGAATTTCTCCACTTTGACAAAGATGTTATATAATATCCCCACAGGTTTATTTACCGTTCGATCAACCATCAACAATCGCATACTCTCCCAAGGTATAGGGTATGGTGAATGCTCCAGGATCTTCTCGCTTGTGTACTAAGGACCTAGTAGCTATTGCACTGCAATACTGAAGCTCTTGGGAGAGCTCCTGGCTCATAGTCTGCTTCTTTCAGACAAAGTCCTTCATCTTTGCCTAACCAAGCATCTTCTGTAATGCTTAAATGAGAGGGATGTTGATGGAGAGTTGATGCAACATGGAGATGAAGTGCTGGAATTTACCTTCCTCGTCCTTCTTTTTGAGTCTTTGAGGGAAAAGAGGGGGAGGTCTAGGAATGGGTTTCACCTTCTGTGAAAGTTTTGATAATCACAGTGTTGTATCACCTGTTAGAGACAATGGGAAGACACTGAGCCCAACAACATTCATGGACAGGTTTTGACTTCCCATCATGCTCTGGCTGACAAAGACAACATTACATAGATGGTTATATAGATCCTCTAGTGGTAGACCCATGAACAACCCGTGATTTTGCAGCATTTGGAGGAACCCACTCGTAACAACGAACTTTGTATCATCCAATAAGGGAGGTAACACAATAGCTCTAGTATCGCCATAGGATCAAGCTGATATTGATTCCATGAATGAATCTTGGCTTGAAGATCCTGTGATGGATTAACATCCTCAAGTGGAGGTAGGTTATTATTATCATTGTTCGAGTTTTTTCTATATTCATTGCCTCATTTACAATATTGTTCATTGTTTTAGGCCATTCTTCTCAGCGTCTTTTGGATATCAAGGTCAAACGGAGTCAAGTGTCTACCTCAACTTCGAGTGTTGTGGATACACTACACATGGACGGAGAAACAAAACTAAAATAACAAAAAAAAGTAAAATGAGAAAATAAGGATTAATTCCCAAATTACTCGAAAATAAGGATTAATTTCCAAATTACTCGAATTAAACCAGTTTAGCTGTATCTTCCCAGGAATGGTGACAAAATCCTGATGTTGCCCAAGCTACACCTCCTTTTTGAATGTTAAAGTGGTCATTGTGAAGACATATAACCTAACAAAGGTTAGGGTCAAATCCCATTGGAAATAGGGTAAAGATAGAGTAATTGAAAGCAAGTCGAGTGAATTAACCTACCTATCTCCCAAAAGGGGGGTTGTAGTTTACAGAAGGTAAACTTAACTAGAACAAGTGTTATGAAACTAGTGATAGAAGTAACTAGGGTATCATGTTCCCCATGATTCTCTAACTTGGTATTAACAGATAATCATAATCTTTTCTAGTATGTTGCATGTAGAACGGTAAGTTAAGTTTACCAAACTCTTTGATACAGGTGAATGGTAAATTTTACTACATGATTTGATCTATTCCCGTAGTGTGAAATTACTAACCCCTAGATATTTTCCTAGTACAACCTCCCCTAGATCCTGTTTGGTTGATTAGACAAGAAGAAATTAATCAAATCTTATTAATTGATCTCTTTTCACATTCATTACTACCTTGATCCAGCCAAAAGCAACTAGGTGGGTTCTAATATTGGCCACCATTAAAAAGCAATCAAAACAAAGAGAATTAATTAATACATGCATGCACACTTTTCAAGTATTACAAATTATTCGACTTTACATGTTAGTTATTTATCGTTCCCACAACTCTAATTATGGATTTAGCTATGCATAAACATTGTAGATGCAAGAATCATGATGTATAATAAAATAATTAAGCATTTGCAATGATAAAGTTAAGAACAAGAAATCTTAAATTCTTTAATAGAAATCACAAAGTATTGTTAAAATCACAAAGTTGTTTACCAAGTGTCTCGTGTCTCTCTCTGCACTTTTGTATCTCTATATTTCACTCTATGTCTAAAAAAATTAAAAAAACCTATTTATATTAAACTGAAATACAAGTCCAAAAAAATTAGGAAAACTTGATTCAGCTGGCAATACGAACAGGGTTATCGGTCATACTAAGTTCTCCGATCGTACCTAGGCTTCATAGTGTTCAAAGGCATCACTTCTATGAGACCTTTCTATAGGCCATATTCAGACCTATGGCCCGTATAGGGTTATTTCTGACAACTTTCCAAAAATTCCCAAAATCTTATCCTCAAGGCACAAAACTGATCCACGGCTCGTCTCACAATTCAAGGATGCAAATTCAAAAAAAATCCCCCCAATGGATCTCAACCATGAAACTACTTTACAGCTTATGGAAATTTCTACGGCCTATAAAGTGCTTCATTTTCACCAGAAATGCAGTATCTATAACACTTCACTGAAAATCATGCCAAATCTTATAATCTTGAAAAGCAAACATAAAAACGCATCAAACCCACTAATATCGCTTTGAGAATACAAAAACTTTCATATTTTAAGCATCAAAAGTATTGTATTTTGAAAGCACATCAATAAAGTCTAGTGTATCACCATGGGTTCTCTCGTATTGTTCTTAAGGAATAAGGATGGCACTTTGGATATGCATGGATTATCGGCGATAAAATAAGGTGACTATCAAAACAAGAATCCACTTTGATGACATATTTGATTGATTGGAAGGTGCAAGCTAAGGTGCAAGATTAATCTTCAATTCGGATATCACCAATTAAGGGTGAAGGAGGATGATGTTCCTAAGATGGCATTTAGAACATGATAAGGTCATTTTCAATTCTTGGTTATGTTATTTGGACTAGCAAATACCCCGGTTGCTTTCATGGATTTGATGAATAGAATCCTCAAGAAGGTATTTGGATATGTTTGTGGTTATGTTCATAGATGATCTATTGTTCTATTCACGAGATGTAAAGGAGTATGAAGATCATTTGAGGATTGTATTGCAAATATTAAGTGATACACAACACTTTCCCAAGTTTAGAAAGTGTGAGTTTTTCCTAAGAGAGGTGGCTTTTCTTGGTCGCATTATCTCGGGTGATGTTAATAGAGTTGAACGAAAGAAGATAGAGGTGGTGTAAAATTGGCTGAGACAATTGTCTCCATTCAATGTTAGGAGCTTTTTGGGTCTGGCTGGATATTATAGGAGATTTATTGAAGGGTTTTCCTCTATTGCCTCTCTTTTGACTAAGCTGACCTAAAAGAAGACAAAATTCTAATGGTCATATGAATGTGAGAGGATTTTCCAAATGTTGAAAGATCATCTTACTTTGGCTCCTATTTGACATTGCTCGAAGGTCCAAATGGTTGTGTTGTGTAATGTATACCTCACATATAGGCTTGGGTTGGTCTTGATACATCATGGAAAAGTAATTGTTTATGCCTCAAGGCAATTGTAGGGGTACGAAAGGAAATATCCGACTCATCATCTTGAACTATTGGCCATTGTATTTGCATTGAAGATTTAGTGACATTATTTCTATGGGGTGCATGTTGATATATTCACTGGCCATAAGAGTTTGCAATATGTGTTTAGCCAAAGGTATTTGAACCTAAGTCAGGGGAGGTGGTTGCAACTTTTGAAGGATTACAATATAAGTTTGATGTATCACCCCGGTAAGGCAAATGTCGGAGCTAATGCATTGAGTAGAACATTTATGGGCAGCAATGCACATGTTGAGAATGAATAAAGAGTTAGTAAAAGAGCATCGTTTAGCTTATTTGTGTATGAGATTGAATAGCTTGAATAATGGTAGTGTATTTATACAAAATAGGGCAGAATTATCTTTTATTTAGTAGTTGAAGTGAAACAATACATTGATCCTACTTTGGTCAAATTGAAGAAGTTAGTTATTGATGAGAAGGTTGAGGTTTTCTCAAAAGGGGGAGATGGAGCGCTACGTTACCAAGGATGATTATCTCTGCCCAATGTTGATGGATTAAGGGAAATGATACTTGAAGAAGCTCATAATTCTAAGTATTCTATTTATTCGGGATCCACCAAAATGTATAAAGATTTAAGAGAAGTGTATTGGTGGAATGACATGAAAAAGACATAGCAAAGTGTGTGATGTGCAAATTGTCAACAAGCAAAGATGGAGCTCCAAAGACCTGGTGGTTTGGCTCAAGATATTGAGTATGTACTAGTGAATATATATTTTATCATGAGTTTGCCAAAGACTAGGAAGCAGTTTGACTTAATATGGATGGTTGTGGATAGAATGATGAAAACATCCCATCTTCTACTCGTGAAGACTTCTTACGGTGCTGAAGATTATTCTAAAGTCTACCTTCAAGAGTTGATAAATTTACACGGGGCACCATTGTCGATTATATCGGATAGAAGTGCTTAATTTACTTCTTATTTTTAGAAGTCTTTCCAAAAGGCCTTGGTACAAAGGTGAATCTAAGTACCACATTTCATCCTCAAATAGATGGCCAAGCTGAAAGGACAATCCAAATGTTCAAAGATATGTTGAGGGCTTGTGCACTTCATTTCAAAAGAAGTAGGGATGATCACATACCTCTTATTGGATTTTCTTATAACAATAGCTTTCAATCAAGTATTGATATGAAACCATTTAAAGCCTTGTATAGTAGATGACGTAGGTCCTCGAGGTTGGTTTGAAGTTAGAAAGATGTCATCGATTGGATCGATTGCTACTTGATGTTATGGAGAAAGTGAAGGTTATAAGGGAAAGGTTGAGGGATGCTCAAAGTCGTCAAAAGTCTTATGTTGATGTTGGAAGAAAGGATCTTGAGTCTGAGGAAGAAATTGGGTGTATTTGAAGGTTTCACCAATGACAAGTGTAATATGATTTGGCAAAAAGGGAAAATTGTGGCCTAGATATATAGGACCATATGAGATTTTAAGAAGAATTGGGAAGATAGATTATGAACTAGATTTGCCTATGGAGTTAGCAATGGTTCATCTGGTGTTTTATGTGTCTATGCTAAGGAAATTCCTGGGTGATCCTAATGTTATTGTTCCATTGAAAGATGTGGCTATGAAGAGGATTTGACTTATGAAGAAGTATCGATTGAGATTTTGGACTGGCAAGTTAATAGGTTGAGAAATAAAGAAGTTTCATTGGTCAAAGGGTCATGGAGAAACCAACAAGTTGAGAGTGTTACTTGGGAAGTCGAGTGGACATGATTAAATTATCCTTACTACTTTCCCTCTATTCAAGCCTAAGTTAGCTAAAAATTATGTAGTCTCCCAAAATTCTCATGAATACATGTTTCATTATCATATTGCGTGAACGCATGATTACAAATTAATTTTGAATGATGTTTGATGCACAATTTTGATGATTTTATGTCACGACCCCGACCTAGGGACTAGCCTTGACATGGCTAATATGACACCTGAAGGTATCCCATCCAAGCCTCATTTTCATATCATTAGCACTCATAAGTAAAATAAGTATACATAAGAGAATAGACAAGCAGAAGTACATTAAGTGAGAATATCATTGTTTCCATGAGGGATTATACATCAATCCGTTAGGTCCAAGTCATGCCTCAACATCATAGATCTTGGTAGGGTCTGGCACATAGCTCACTAGCTTACCCTCAAGATATACATCAAAGGAAAAAATGGTAAAGTCTCAACATAAAGTTAAGAATCATAAAGGGCTTGTTCCCGGAGCATGAGAACTCACCAACAAGTCTTCAAGCCCAAAATCCGAATCTAGCCACAGAATGGAACAATCACCTTATCGTCCATCCCTACATGGTTAGATCATGTAAGCATAGAAGTATGTGTTAGTACGTGGAATATAATAAGTATATAGTTATGCCATGAATTGAAGGGCATGACAATAACATCAATATGTATAATAATAATCAAGGAATAAGGACACAATATGTATGAGCATGCAAGTTTAAAATCATGGGAAGAAGTATCATAAAATTCTTTTATCACCTTAACATATATATTTGGGAATAGGACCATAACCGACATAGAAGACCATGCAGACTATTACATGAAATCTTGACATTTACTCTACATCAAGCTAAGAGGAGTCTACTTTGTCAAGGTAGACTCGATCCTCACTCGATAGGCTCTATCCTAGCATGGTGAGAACCATTATTTGACCCCATCCTTTAGACTCTATCCTACACCAATGAGTGTCCATCAAAGCTATATGGATAGATTAGTACACCTTTAAGGTATAAAACATGAACATCATTCCTATGGTGGCATATAATTATGGGACCATGTTATCTACCAAAGCCCTCTCGGTGTTAAGTCATATCCCATGGAATACATAAAACATGCATATACATAGCTATCAATATAGTAGATACTTCATAAAAATCATACTTTCATAATTCATAATAGTCATCATAGCTTTCATCAAAACATCATATCATAAGAATAGTCCATCTACTTTGCTTTCATCATTGTGCGTTGACATTACCACCTTAATATCATCATACACATTGGGGTTTTCATGTCACGCCCCAAAGTCCCGTTAGAGCGGACTGGCACCCATCGCCGATAATGATCGGGAGAAACAACTTGTATCTATACATTTTCCATACATGCTATAAGGGGTTTCTACATTGACATGCCCTTAAGAATATAAACAGTGATAACAAGCCAAAAGGAAATGCATATGACTAGGCCGTTGGGGCCCCAGTGTCTATAGTACGAGACATGACTTCACTTTGCTTTACATAGTCTACAAAGCCTCTAAATATGGAAAACATATGATAAGGGTCAAGACAAGCCCCGCCTCAACAAACTATGCAATAAAAACATGTAAACTCTAGACATGTACAAAGCCTCGAAGCAACCTAGAGCTTGGTGACAACAGCTGAATATCCTGTACTTCTATTGGGGAGATTTACTAACACCTGTACCTATATCATGAAATGCAGGTCCCCCGTAAGAGATGTCAGTACGAGATAATGTACTGAGTATGTAAGGTAGGAATACTGTATATGAAGTAACAACTCAAATGAAATTGTACACTAGTGTAACATAAGAGACCACCTTTAGGTATACTGTAGAATCATGTACTTTATGTTCTTTATTTTATTTTACCTTTACTATACTAGCAGAATAAAGGTCAAGGGAAGGGAATAAAAGTGGTGGTTGGTATACCCAGCCAGGGGAACAACGAGATGAGGTTCGAGAGGAGTCTTTGTCACAGACATCTCCAACTCCTCCAGTTCCTGATGAACCCGAGAGTG